>CAJUYG010000882.1:57255-78765 GCA_910591675.1 Galerucella calmariensis | reverse complement strand
TTTTCATCTTGCCAAGATTTGGAAACTGTATATCCAGCATTTATCCATGTTTCGTCTGAGTAGAAGATTTTCAAATTTTGTTCTCTGGCATGACGAATGCTTCTTAAATAGTCTCTTCTCCAAAAAACTATTTCCGGTTTATCTATCAAGAGAGATTTTCTATTATGTTTTGTATATCTGAAACCCACATCTTTCAAAAGTTTGCATAATGTCATTCTGGAGAATTTTGGATAGTCCGTACCTTCTTGCACTGATGTCATAATTTTGTCAAGTGTTGGAATTTCCTTTCGTAAGTAAAATCCATGGACTTTACGCCTTAGTCTTTGTTTTAATGACTCATCGATCTCAATTGGTTTTCGGCCTGAAGGAGTTTTAGGGGGTTGAAGAGTTCCATTCTTGCTTTCTTTTAGTAATCTATAAATTGTTGATTTAGCAACACACAACATAGCAGCCGTTAATTCCACAATATCATCAACACTTGCACTTGGATCCTTGTTTTTCAATGATATATAACAATTCAATATCAGAGTTTTTTCATTTAAAGATAATGGACCTGTTTATATTATATTATGAAAACCATACAACTTCATACAACTTTACTCAAAGAACTAATACTAAGTACTGATTTAATGTACCTACTTTCTTTTAAAATAATATTCCCGATAATGTTTCTAAGAAAACTGGGTTGTTCAATACAAAATGTACCTTACGGTATACCCTCTTAAAATATATTTTGGTACGTCTATGAAATCTACTTAAATGAATGATTTATTACTCCTTGTCCTTTCTATATAGACTATAGTTTTCTGATAGTAACAGTTTATCAAGTAATCGTAATGATGTCAAGAGATGAATTATTGTAGATAATAAAAATACGAATACAACGCATTTTTCAGCGAAGTAATTGGATAATTATTAAGAGTGAAGAAAATTCGGAAAAACTGGAAAAACTAAAAAAAAAGAATATCTTCTCCATGAAATTCATTCATTCACTATTTTGATTCTCTATTGCTTGCCCTGAGGTTTAAATTTCGCGAGAGTCTTAACATATTTAGCTTGGAAGCCAGTGATAGTTTTTGGCGATCAATTTTCACTCTAACAATTATTTGTTGAATGCTAAATTTGGTTGTGCTCTAAAGAATAGTGACCGTCAGGTTCCGCACCAGTGGTGGGTGAGCAAAGAGGAGGACCGAAAACACGTTAAAAAAAGTCATTTCAACCCGGCTGAAATTTAAAGAAATAAAAGTATACTTGATTATTTGAATAAAAAAAATCGTCAGCTGACTGTATATCAGTGGAAAACCTACCTATTGTTTGGCAAGTTTATCTGAAACTACGGGGCATCGGTAAGAGGCGAGGAAACATGTCGCCTATCTGACATAAACGTGCAAATGGCGTAAAACTGAAAATACAAATTTCACTGACAATACCAACGCCACTGGATAAATCAATATCAATCAATTGACGAAGTAAAAGAGAACACACGCGGGCGCCTGCCAATAAGAAGTCAGCTGGTCAGGCCCTTCGATAAAAATCACCAATTATGTAGTTCGGAGGGTGTGGTCATTATGGTTTTCGCACATCGCTGCCAGAGCTTGAAGAAGCCCATAGCAAATTTGGAAAAGTGTTCATCTTTTAATATTCATAAATTGGAAAAATAATGTTAATAGATAAAGAGTTAACGTTTAATCATATTGTTAATAATAAAAAGTCCCTTTTCTAATTAGCATCACTATATACTTAGAACTTTAGCTTTTTCATAGTTAAACGTGGCAATATCGAATGATTTCGACTGCATTCCTTTCACGGCTTCAAATAAACTTGCCAAAGTATAGTACGCACTACACCTTTTCCGGTAGACTGATTTTTTTTTATTTGAAGAATTATATGAACGGACGCACGCGAATTTCCGTCAAGATAACCACTCTACCTGTGTCATAATCAGGGTACGTTAAGCTGTCACTCAAGTTCCCGTCAGGGTAAAACTGACCTGTTTAAAAGGTGTTTATTTGGGCAGGAATGAGCTGCGCGCACCGATCATTTTCTACCTGAAAACGAGTAAGAACACCAAAATTAGGAAACGAATTGCGCGCAACAAGATAAACATAAAATTAAGGAGATTGAGGAAATATAAAATAAATCAAATGGTAAAGGTATTTGTACATTTATTTCAGGAATAATAAGACACCTAACCTAACCCCGCCATGGTAAACTATTAGGGCAGTCCAGATAACAGAACAGATTAAATAAACTGAACCCGTATCTTTGAACATTCGACTATTCGCGAGAACGTCGAATGGATTTTGTTCGCACAGGAATCGAACGGTACTCGAAAATTCAAATAGCAATATCTTCCAAACACAGTGGCGAACAGCTTTGTAGATCTTATGTGTCATTTTTTAGGTAAAGTGTACTGTAGAATAGTGTGAGAGTAGTTTAAAAAGCACGTGAGAGGAAGAAGATTACATGTAGCTTTTGGTTTATTTTTATTCTGTTTTGTAATTCTTTTACGTAAAGGCAATATGAAGTTGAATTTGGCCCAAAAAGATATTCTCTTGGAATTCATCACGGGCAGTTTCTTTATCCACCCTATATAATTCCAAGAATTGCCGATCATTTGATGTAAACCTTCTTGTAAACCTTCTTGTCGTATCTTGCGTATCGCAGCATCTTGCAAATCATCAATTATTTGATGCTTAAAAGCTTCATCTGCGTTCATTTTTCTTCAGTAGTATTATTTAACAAAAAACTTAGTATAATATCGCTATGATTTCTCTATCTATGACACGCTATATCAGTTTATCCACAGCAGGTTATGTTTGATATTTATTTGTTTTTGTTTTTCTGACGTTCTACGACTGATAAATTCATTCGTTTGCAAGTCGAATATTCGAGATTTCGAAGATACTGCTCGAATAAAACAAATCCATTCCCATCACATGAAATACATGGGAGCATTTAGTTGAACGTTCAAAGATACGGGTCCTGGACGGCTATTCGAGTGCGGGATTAAGATACCTGCAAGTGTCGGACGGGAACTCAAGGAACCTGACGGGAATTCGCGTGCACCGATATGAACTACTACCTCTATCTCAACACAAAATTTGATTATTCTAACCCCAAATAAATTAAAATTTTGCAAGCGTTTCGACAGCTAAACAGTATCCGAATTCAAATTTTTTTTATTCACATATGGAATTAGTTCAAAATTTGGAGTGATCGATATCAATTGACATTTTAACCTATATTTTCCCGCGCTGTCATTCTGTCGAAAAACATATGTTTTTGACGCCAAGTGTGATTGCATTGTAAATAACCTAAGAGTTTATTGTGGTCGAACAGGATAATCTGTTATATATTTTTCTGATATTTTTTTGAAGAGATGTTTCTGTCATTGTCCTCAATTTTTGATTATTTATCTGCTTCTCCAAACAGCAGATGCATTGTAGCGGGTGAAGCTGTTCTGGCAGTGAACCATGTTATTATGTGTGGACAGAGAAAAAGTGAGCAAAAAATGGATGATCAGATCCTACTGTTTGCAAACTAGTGCAGTGAAAAGTGATCCCCATGAAATCAATGCAAAAGAATTGACATAGTACTCCGAAACTTTATAGTAGGCACTTGATGTTAACAATCTTTTTACCTCTCCTAAAATGCATTTTGTTATTTATTTGCCTAATGTAATGATATATAAACTATTGGTTAGCAACAACAATTTTTCAGAAGAATTATTTCAAGATGCATCAAGTCAGGAAAATAGTTATTATTTCTCAAAAATAATGTGACATTTCCTGTATACAATAAAAATACCTATGAAATTTCTGTGTATTATTTAATTTATAAATATTTGCAACAATTTTTCTTCATAGCATAATCATTAGTGGAAAAACAAATCTTCTCTCAAAATAGGACTACCCAAATTAACAATACCACAAATAATTGTGAATATATCATCAACAATTGTACCAAATGCAAAGGAAAAGTATTCCTGAAAATTCTGAAAACCTTTATCCTCGCATTCAACAAATGGTAACTCCTGTTGTTGAAGCTCCAGTAGTGCTTTAGCTCCATCAAAGTCACTAAATGATTTCGATATCATGTCATCCTTGGAGGTGAAAGGGAGTTGATTAACCTAAAATTTGAAATGACCAATAGTTAGTAAGTATAGTTATTTAGTTTTGACTTCAATAAAAATAACCAGCAAGAGAACTTGCCTGTCTTCTTTCAGTAAGTTTTTCATATCTTCTCTTTTTCTCTTCTATCTTCAGACTTTTTGATTTTTTTATAACACTGGACACAGGTAAGTTTTTTCTTGGTACAGCAGTCTTTTTCAGGTACCGTTTCTGATAGCCCCCTGAAAAATTGTTAGATAATTATTTCAACCACATTTAATATAAAAAGCAAAATACTTACAATTACTAGGAGTTATGAAATCGTCCTCGACAAAATGTTTAGAGCAAACTCTCATATTTTTGGTAACTCTCTTTCCTATTTTCAATTTGATCCCACAGTTTCTTTCTATCAACCATAGTCATCATTCCGGATTCTCCAATACTCTCGACTCTCTGACCCTCATTTGGAAAATGATGAAAGGTCAAATCGGGGTTTTTTTATACACAGAGTTACATCCAGGTACACAACAATTTGCTCTGCTGGTCATTTTCACTTTTAACAAACTATTTATCACTATCAAACAACTATTTATAATCCTCACACAAATGCACACTTGGATGTAAATAAATACAAAGCAATCACACTTGCTGGTCACGTGACATTGATGCGAGTTTATTCCGCCAGATAGCGTATCGCTTAGCATTAAAAGTGAATAGAAACATGAGAAAATTCACTAGTGAAATATTTCAAAACTAGCTCCCCTGAAAATCATCCAAATCACCAAATAATAGCTCAAAGTGGTGTTTCTGACTTTTCGCTTGTCTGTTAAAGCCGGTGATGTCACATCATTGAATTGTCTTGTCGGTTTTCTAACTCTTAACATTTGAGCTATTTTTTTGTTTTAAGTTAAAAAGGTCTTTACGGAAAATACATAAAAAAGTTGATATAGAATTATTACTTGGCGACACTCTTAATTGTTGAAATGTGTTGCGTTTCCTCCGTGCGAAATGCTGTGTTTAATTTAAGTTTCAGGTTTTAATCCTGAGACAACCTGTATACTGGCAATTAGTTATAAAACTGCCAATATCAGGACTTGAATCTGAATAATGAAAAATATAAAAGTGGAACGTGATAAATAGGACGAATATTGTGCAATTTATGGAAAAAAATACATTGATAAACATTAAAGTGCGGAAAATAACCTTATCTGTGTAAAAAAAAGTTTATAATAATAATAATAATGTTTTTGGTTATAAAACAAAAGTTATATTTTAATGATTAACGTTATATTAAACAATGACGTTGGATATAAATTTTCATTTTGTTCAAACTAAGAGAGTTGCTTAATGTTTTGTTGGTGAAGCATATAATGGTGACTCATTCTTTAGTTATGCGGAGGTGTTTGTAGACTTGTAGACATTATTATAATGATCGAATACGATTTAATGCGTTGGTTTGTATAAAGTCGAAACAGTTTGATCAATATTCAAAATTTTAAACACTTCAACCGTCTTTTTAACAGTAACTTAAACCTGTACCAAGAGACATTATGAACGAGGGTTGTATTATTTTTTGCATGTAAAGAAGTAAAAAAACAGCAGATAGTTTTTAAGCAAAGGAATTGTTGCTACATGTTTCAGTCCCCTTCTTTGCTAGTATATCTGCTATTTCACTTCCCTCTAGTATGCCTTCTGTATCTGTAAGAATTTGAAGGGTGGGTGACCCCCACAGCACTTAGGCCAAAATTTGCCCATTGTGCATCTTTCCGAGGTTCAGACTTCCTTCTTGCTCGTCATCCAGCCTACTTGTTTGAAGTAGGCGATAACGTCGCCGGAAGTAAGCTCCCTCATGCTGGCTTGTGTTAGCCTGTACTCACCGAATACGGAAAACCTAAATTGAGAGAGTGTCGGACATTCACAAAGAATGTGTTCGACAGTTTCATCTTCCTGTTCACATCCTCTACAGAGTGAAGTGTCAGACAGACCCAGTCTGTAGAGGTGTTTTCGTAGGTGGCAGTGACCGATCAGAATACCCGTAGCTGTCCGAAGGTTCTGTCTGTTCATAGTCACGTATTTTTTGGCTACTTTGCTGTCCGGAAACTGCAGCAGTTCCTTGGCAAGTCTGCAACTTTTTGCACCGTCCCATCTACCCTTAAACTTATCGAGGGAGTGTTCCTTTATTAGGTCAATCATAGCCGATGCCGACAGGCCAATGAAAGTGCCAGGTCCCAAGAGTTTTTGGGAGGCTGCTTTCCTGGCTAGTGAGTCGGCAATGTGGTTACCTTTCGATTTACTGTGCCCCTTGATCCAGCCTAGAGTGACTTCGTTGTTGCTACAGGCTTCGATCAGGGACAGGTGACACTCCAGTACTAGGCCTGATGTGATACGTGGTCTGTTCAGGGCTAGTAGTGCTTGTCTACTATCCGTAAGGATGTGAATTTTATTACCTATGTTTCTTTTGGTAATCTCTTTTGCGGCGATGTAGATAACATTGAGCTCTGTTTGAGCAACGCTTGTATGCCTTGGAATCCACAGTAAGGTGACTATACTGTTCTCGCCTAGTTCATTGAGTTTGCCTAGGCATCACCACACCATTTTAGAATTGATTACACAAGAGATCAGTGCTTTATCCGACATTATAATGATCCTATACCCTCTATAATGTCAATATTGAACTGGGCACACTTTCTTATGGCGAGAATTTCCGCTTTAAAGATACTTGGGGTTTTTCCCAAGCTTTCAGATTGCTTGGTTCCTGGCCCGTACACTCCTATCCCAGTTCCTTCGATTGCTTATGAGCGGTCTGTATACCATTAAATGACATTCTTTCCAAGTCTGCTAATGGTATTTGGATCTCATTTCTCCTTGTTGCTTAATACAGTAACGAATTACTTTGAAAAGTTATACTTTTTCATCTTACCATCTTGGGGCATGTCCAAGGTTTTCTGATTTCTAAGAATTAAGGAGGTGGTTTCTTAAAGATTCCCTCTCTACTTAGTCTGTTTCTTGTTTTTTGCTGTAACACTTTCCAACATTCTATGTAGAGATGTAAGGTTGAGAATTACTTCCATGAGTGATAATGGGTCTCACTAAGGCTAGGAATTTTTGGAAGCCCCAATTTCTCACTGCCAGATTCCTGAACTCTCATTAGAGCTATTTTGCTTTGTGAATAATCTCCTTTTCGTGTTTGTTCCACAGGAATCTACTGTCTTGATTCGAACCTAGTTCGTTTCTTGTCTCCATTCAAACTCGCTCCCATTAACTTTAATGGCTTTGAGATTGAGTTGTCTTTTATTAGTGACGGCTATTAAGATGGTTTGGTGAAATTGATGTTAAGTCTTACTTGCCTACATCAGCTGTTTGTATAGTTCAGACCTTTTTGTACGATGTCACGAAGGGTGTTTTCCAATTTTCCCCCGGCTGTTATGACAATATCATCAGCATAGCCCATAGAGATAGTAATTAAGGGAAGAGACGAAGTCACGTGATCTAAAGCGTACTCGGTCAGCCATTTTCGTGCCACGCTAATGTCAAAGTTATTTTAAGTGTCATTGGTGTTGTAAATTACATTTTTAAAGATACTTTTGTTTTAATTGATTGACTAAATGGTTTCTTGTGCTGTTAGAAGTTGTACCAGTCGAGACAGGGGTGGATACTAAGAAATCTTCGGGAATAACGTACCACAGGTAAGATAAATAATATGCAGGGGTGTATTACAAATATTGAAAAGGATTCACTGCATTACATCGATTATCAATACTAAAAATTCATATATCGAAAAATATCAAATCCGGTTCTGTGCAGAAATACGTTGCGTACCATACTTAGCCACGCCCACTGATTCCACATGTACATATGGAACCTAACACTGAATGTCGTCTCCTTCCTTATTACTATCTCTATGGCATAGCCGTAGCAAGGTATTCCGAGGTCAGTCAAACCATACAGGAGTTCGTCAACCGTTAGGCTCCACATTAATGGGAATGCTACTTCTGTACACCCTGTGGACATCCTCTGGTTGTACAGATGGAGACAATGCCTTTGCTCGTCCTCGTCTCTGCTACTCGGACAATAGGTATACTTAAAATGCATCTTAGCGGTTTTAAGCATTATATCAGAATTACTTTTGAACTAGTCAACTAACATCAAGATTCAACAGATAATCACAATTGTTTATTTGGACACCTCCTTCTATCCAACTAAATACTTTGTATTAGCTTTGAATGCTTCACTCAACGGTATTAGCTATGGTCGAGGGTAATAATCCAAACCAGTTCGGAATTAACTCTGAATTGTCTAGAGCGCATGCCTGTTACGAACCAATAAATAATTTCGATTATACCGTGAAAGGTCTTAGAACCATAGATCACCTCTTAGAGCCTGAACGAAAGCATAAATAAAACACCAAGATACAGATACAGAAACGTTAAAAAACAAACTAGAAACAAGTGAAACAACCATAGGTGACTGACATATCGATCAATTGCGCATGAGCAACCGAACTGAACTTCCAGTCCTTATCTAGGACTGATTCCGAATCGATCCGCGAACACCGAAATATTATTGAAAAATTCAGAATTGCATTAACCGCGATTAAACCTATTTATTGGAGTTAATTTATAGAACTGTTTTGTTGGTGTAGCATTTAGATCGGAGAATACATTAAACAGCTATTATCCGTTTCTCAATGCATGTATCTGTATATTAGTTCAACAAATACACACAAATAATTGGGAGATCGCGTTTTACCTCTCTGATTATTTTTATTATTCAAAGTTTCACGAGATTGGGTTGGATTACCATAAAAAGTTCGGACCACTTTTAAGGTTAATAACCAATAATGTGTAGGCGCCAAACTAGACTCATACACACCACGTTATTTTAAAATCTTGTACGGCTGGTTTTAGTATTTGCACAAGAAGACTGACTGCGGACAACTCAAAAGCATCGTTGCCAAATCACTTGCATAATCTTTGGACATAAGTATTTATATACTCGAGGATTATGAAATATTTCATAGAATACTTAACATAAATTTAGGTTGACACTGATTCTAAAGCCGGTCCCAGACATTACTTTTATTCGGCGAACATTTGGACTTATTCGCGTAGCGTGTGGGAAGTTAACTTTGACGAATATTCGTTGGTAAACTGGAACGAAGCAAAGGACGCCGTGTCAACTATGCAATGTTCCCACACGATTCGGCATAGTAGAAGGGGTATGCGGATAGCTTTTTGTTTCAATTTAGCGGTGGTTGTATGCAGTGCGCAGTGCCGCTGTGACGAGAGGTTCGTTTCTACAAAATGTGGACGAGTGGGGTTGTTCGAAAATGTACCTGTTATTTGGAATCCAAGGATTCCAGACCTACCTAGAACGACTTCTATTCAAAGACACCATCCACCATCTTTTTTTACGATCCTTTTGTTTTATTCTTTAAGTAGTCAAGCACTACTTAAAATATCACAAGTAGCAGCGGCAGCAATCTGCTGTTCATCGCCATCGCTGTCCATTTTAAACTGAACTAAAATAGCCATAGAGGTAATACATATAGAGGCAACAAGCCATAGGCCAATGTGTAAGTGAGAATGTGTTTCTGAACTCCGGTGATAGGGAAAAAGACAGACGATCAGAGGTTTCTCTGTCTATGTCTGTGTATGTAACATATTATGCACTATTAGAGTAAGACAGTCTAAGCCTCCGACTTTCTATCCCTCTCTTAGATGCTGTTGGGTTCCGAGCTGGCTTTTTGTCTCTATTTGTAGTATCTCTATGAAAATAGCTGCATGATAACAAAAACCCCACACGCCACTGAACATCCACGTCCATCCACGCCAAATATCAAACCTTCGCTATACTACGGCACCGTGTGGGCGATCAATCGAACATTCGAGCGAATGACAAATATTGGTCTATTCGTCCAATACACGTAGTGTCTGGGACCGGCTTAACATAATTGAATTAAAATTTGAGTGGTTTCCAACATTATCAAATACATATTGTGTCAAAGCAATTTGTTGTTTGTGTTTGAAGCAATTGTGAAAATGTAGGCTTTTTCTGTGGTGTATAAGTGTAGCCCTTACACTCAAGGTGTTGTGTTGTGTTGCGTGAACGCAATACCGCTGTAATATTTTAACATTGAAATAGTGTATAATGTCAATTATTTTTAATTGTTGTCTCAAATTTGGTTAGTAGTGGAAAAAAATGTGGCACTGTAGCAGAAAACAAACATCAATCCGAAAAAAGCGCCTGGATACGATCAAATAACAGGGGAAATTCTTACATATCTGCCAAGAAAAGCAATTGTCAAACTAGCTCACTTAATTAATGCAACATTTAGACTAAAACATGTGCCTATCTGTTGGAAAATAGCAGAGGTCATCATGATTCCTAAACCTGGGAAACCCATGAATGAGGTTTCGTCACACAGTCCAATATAACTGTTACCAGTCATCTTAAAACTTTTTGAGAAAATATTTTTAAAAAGACTTAAACCCATTATTGAAGAAAAATACATAATCCCCACTCATCAATGTGGCTTTAAAGAAGGGCACGCCACAATAGACCAAGTCCGCAGACTTACGGATCAATTAGAAAAGGCACTTAATAAAAAGAAGTTATGTTCAGCGGCATTCTTGGACGTGGCACAGGCGTTCGATAAAGTCTGGCATCAAGGACTCGAACATAAACTTAAAAAACTTCTACCTAAACAATACAGCTTGCTGTTAAAATCTTACATTAGTGGAAGAATGTTTCGTATTACATGCGAAGATCAATACTCACAACTACGACCAATAAAGGCTGGTGTACCACAAGGCAGTGTTCTGGTCCCATTGCTGTACCTCCTATACACTTTTGATATACCAGTAACAGAACACACTACAGTAGCCACGTTTGCAGATGATACATGTGTACTGGCAACTGGTAAAACTGAACAAGAAGCCAATAAAATACTTCAAGAAGCCCTAAATCAAGTCAATGCATGGACGAAAAGCTGGCGCATTAGACTTAATGAAAATAAATCAGTGCATGTAAATTTTACGAGTAAACACACTGGTGAAATGCCAATATGCCAATAAAAGTATCCCATATGCAAATACGGCTAAGTATCTAGGCATGAACTTAGATGCGAAGTTACGATGGAAAGAGCATATAAAGAAGAAAAGAGAAGAGCTGAATCTCAAATATAGAAAATTGTATTGGTTGTTAGGGAGAAAATCTGAACTGTCAACTCGAAATAAATTGATGATATACAAACAAGTTTTGAAACCTGTATGGGCATACGGCATACAACTTTGGGGGTGTGCTTGTGCAAGCAATATTGAAATCATACAAAGATTCCAGAACAAGGTACTAAGAGGCATTGTCAACGCTCCTTGGTATGTAAGAAATAGCGACCTCCATAGAGACCTGGGTGTGGATATGGTAGCAGACGAGATAAGAAAATTTGCAAAGAAGCACGAAGAACGGCTCCACGACCACGATAACGTCGAAGCAATCCAGCTGCTGGACCAAAAAAGTGGGTTAGTCAGAAGACTCAAAAGGACTAAACCTTTTGAACTAGTGTAGTGGTTTAAAAGCAGAGCACAGTGCGTGTTGTGTAGAGAAACCGAGTGAAAATAAATCTGAGTAGTTACCAGTGGGTCTAACTCTGTATAACTTTTTAGTTTATGATTTTAACAGAAAAATATTGCTCGTTAATCTTGTCTCTAGATTAGTTGTAATAAAAAAAAAAGATGAAAAATAAAATAAAAAATAAAATAAAAATATAAAAAAATAAAAAAAATTGAAAATAAAAAAAACTGTAGCAGAATAGCGAAATAGCGCAGAACAAGAATAGCGCAGAACAAAAACAGCGGCGGACAAAATAGCGCACGACTAAATAGCACTGGGACTAAATAACGCCGGTTACAAAATTAACCATTAGAATATGGGAAACTATAATAATGAACTTTTTCTAGTGTAAATGTAAATGATAATATAATGGAAATGTAATGATGAACATTGCATGAATCCGCCTTAAATAATGATAACTATTCTAGTTTTCTACACTTTGATTTGTATCAGTTGGTCGTGAAGCGATATGTGTTAAAAAATATTGTTGACTATTATTTATGCAAAATATTTTATTCCTAATTATGCTAATGTGACACTATAGTCTATTTTTATGAATAAGATAGTAGTAAAATATTGAGGATTAATAATAGTTGTTTTTGACCAGCGCTATTTTGACTAACGCTATTCTGCTACAGAGCCAAAAAATGCCCACGGTGGTGAGACATTTATAAGCCTATAAGCCCTATTTATCTCGGGCAGGGTTATGCAAAAGCCAACTTTTTTTAGAAAAAGACGACCCACTGGGTTTTTGAAAAATTTTGGGTTTTTGCAAATTTAAAAATGCCGCGCTTTTATTAGTGGTAAATACTGGAAGTTGTCAGTTGTCTGAATGCATTAATGCCAAATCATGCAATTTTAAATACGCAACAGCAATTGTTTGTTATGAAAATAAATAAAATATGAAGTATGGATGGCTTTATGTTTATTGTTATCACTTATATTAGTATTACACAAGGTTTTCATTTTGTAATTGTATTACATCTCCATTTTGTATTTTTTTGTTTGCTTTTAGATTTTTAGAATCTGGAATCTTGATTTTTTGTTTCTCCTAACAAAATTAAAATTAAATGTAAAAAAAAGCAAGATTTTTTTTTAAAATAAATTGGAAATTGGATTTGATATGCATCGGTGTTTCGTGTTTCTTAATTCTTAGTTGTTATAGCAAATTTTATTACAAAAACTCATCTGGATTTTTCTTATAACAAGGACCCACAAAAACCCACCCTTAAAACCCAGGGGGTTTTTCTAATGATGGGTTTTTCTTTACAACCCTGATCTCGGGGCAAAGTCACTCGCGAAATAATTTTGGGTGCTTGGTCAATAATAATAGTCTTCACCACCTTGGTGTATACTATACTATTTCAGAAAAAAAAGATTCTTTTTAATCACCCCAATGACTCCCTTAATAAAAGTACTTCTTTGGTTTTTAATGGACCCGCCCGCTTCTTGTTTTAACTACATCAAGCTCTACCGGATCTTCTAGCTAGACTCTCGCTACTTTCCTTTTCTATTGAGCTGTTTTTATCTGCTGTACCACAGCACTTCCGTCTAGAAATCTTCTTGACTTATCATGAAAATTAGACAAATTATCTTGACGCAGATTCTGTTTCTTCGTAGCATTGAACCAACCGAAATCAGTTACAGAGTACGAAATAGCGAAGAGAAGAAAATTTTCATCTTCTTCTTCTTCGATGGATTATTATTCTTTTCCTCCTATGCAATTATACAGTTCGTTGAGCATGTTTCGATTTTGTTATAACATATTACAACCTTATATTTTTGTAATGGGAAAATGAAGCAGATTACAGTTTTAAATTAAAATATAGGATGTTCCATTTAAAAAAAAAACATAACTTTGATCAGGCACCGAGTTATGGTTCACCCTGTAACATTGTAACTAATTTTGAAATATATCGGTTAAAGCTATCTACAACTTTTATACATAACATTTTTTTGGTATCTTTGAGGATAACTCGGTCACACTAATCAATCACCCTGTATGCATCAACAAATAAAAACGAGAGGCAATCCCCCCTTCTTTTATTTTCTTCTGTTTCTTTTTGCAAATAAACTTTAAGGTTGAAATCACTTTTTAAAATTTTCTTTCATTGATGGATTATTACTTTCGACAGTCTGCCGAGCCTTTTCGTCGTCCGATGGTTTAGGTTTAGATTTTGGTTCTGAATTATTGATATGTTCAGTACTTGTTTCCGATAAATAGTCTTCTTTAATTAATTATTATATAGAACAGCGTGTTAGGCATCACAGGCTAATAGCTTCTTCTTTTTTTTGATATATTTCTCCATTTAATTCAATCTCTTGCAATCCTATTCCAGTCCTATGTTCCTAACTGTTCTTCTTTAACAGCATCCATCCATTTTTTTCCTAGGTCCTCATTTTTTTCTTACCTTCTTCACCTCCAAGAAGTATTTTCTTCATACACAATAAATTATTGTATCGCCATTCCGCTTAAGAACTATATTCTATGCACTAATTTAATAAAATAGTCGTGGTCCTACTACAAGACCTACAAGAACATTTGGCTAACATCACATTTCAATTCCATTAACAAACAAAAATGTTATTAGTGTTAAAATAATGTTCCAACTGAATTTGGCCCACACAGTCCTTACTTTATTTTTTACTTAAACTATACCATGAAATTTTCTTTTATTTTTTATCAGAATTGTTGTCGTTTAAAATTGGCAACGCTGTAAAAAGAGCTATATTACGTGGTTGTACTAACTGCTAAACGAGTTCCGAGGAATTCATAAAATCGCTCGTGTGATGGAAGCGGACTCGACTCGACCTACCGAAAAAAAAAAAAAAAAAATTGAGCATTTCATTTTATTATGGTCATGAGAATTTCTACAGGATGTATCAATAATAGTTTTAATTATTCTACTTGAAAATGGATCCTCAGGCATTACAGAATTTCTGTATGTTCCTGTTGTGTAGAAATTGAGTTTTTTTTATTGGTGAATCATTTTACCTATTTAAAGCACGCCTCAGCGTGTTTAAATCGAACTTTAAAAAACGCGCGTGTTTTAAAGTTACCGTGGCAACATCAACAACTCGGGAAACGAAGTCTAAATCATGTCTAAATGACAATTTTTTTATTATTGATCCGACAGGAGTAGTTTGTAACGTCAAAACTTTTATTCGAACAATATTTAACAATGGAAAGTGCCGTTCAACTTCCACATTTGCTCTTCTTGTTTAATCGTATGATTTACTGTATTTTCCCAGTTTGCATGATTCACATTATTTACAGCCTCCAAAAACAACTGTTTAACATAACTCATTTAGAAGAATTATTTTTTCTTGTAGATTCAATAGTCAATAAGCCACCTTCAACAAAACCGTTTAATAAATAAATAAATATTTTCTTTGTGACAAACATAGAGTCTGTGTAGAATTGGTCAAATATAAAGTAAAAAAACAAACAAACAAAGAAGAAAACACACTAAAACAAATATATAAAACGTCCGAATGTTTTCTATTATCAGTCTGCGCCACTTTCCTGATGGTACTGGTTAACCAGTAGACAAATTAAAGATGAATTATTTAAAAAATCCTGTCTTCAACATGTTAACAGTTTAATCTTGTCAAACTGTATTTGGCGTTGATCTCGGCGTTGATCCATGCTCCATCTAAATAAAATATATTTCTTCTTTGGTTTCTCATTTATTTTATAGTCCTTAAGTAATTTCTTCCCCATACTACAATACCTTCTTTATATCTCCTTCTTTCTTTTGAATAGACTTTCAGGAATAGTTTTCCCAGCTTAAACCTGTTTCTTTTAAAAGTTTTCATAGTTCGCCTCATTTCAGTGTAATCCTTACCATCTCGAACTGTTGCAAAAACTTTGTCTACTGTCGGAAATTCTTTTTTAAAGCAAGACTTTCCTTGGAAGCCTTTCTTTCAAATCATTTTCTATTTGAAATTTTGGTTTTAACGGAGCTTTACGTACTGTTTAAAACTCGTCACATTTCTCTTCTTTAATAACTCTATAAATCGTAGATTTCCCAACAACAAGCGTACTACTAACTGATTCCACTTTAACATAAATGTTTGTAAATAATTTAAAACAATGAAATATTAATTTTTTTTTATTCAAAGAATTCAAATTCGATTACTGTAAGAGATTCATAGAATTAAAATGAAACAAAATTTCTAACCTCCATTGGCAAATAGGTACTTATTGAAAATAATCTTATGATACGGCTATGTAATATTTAATACACATGGTTTCTGGCATGTCCAAACCTTTTTCTATTGTTCTGTACAACTTATGGTTATAAAAGACCGAAAACTTGTATGACAATTTTAGGAAATATTTAGATTATTCTGTAATAGTATTGAAAATGACCGTACTAAGTTTTGCATTGGAAATTAGGTTTTGTTACTCTACAGTACCTACATAAAAATAGACTATAGATCAAATATGTATTTTTCAAATTTTACTCCTAATTTGAATATTACCTAATTGACTTGGCTATTGCAATGTTATAAGATTCTAATAATTTATACAGTGTATTTTAAGGGTTCTGATCACTAGTTTCTCACTAGTTTCTGATCACTAGTTTCTGAAAATCGTAGTTAGTTCAACGACCTGTATACTTTAACCTGCACAATTTTAAATTTTAAATTTATCTTTCACAGCCAAATGTCTATGATGGAAATCTAATATCACAATTCACTTCACCTTCTTTCATATCTAACAAACCCTATACAGGGTGAGTCCAAACTCGAATACATTAGGTTTGTAATTTTTCTTGAATGGATCGCCCTATATTTTATATCAGTAAATGAAAGTTACTCTACTATACCAATTTGTTTGAGTATTCCCTTTACCAAAACTGAATATTATGCTAAAAATTTTATTTTCAACAAAAAAATCAATAAAAATCAGCTACGTAAAATTAACTCACAACAATTAACGTGTTAGTAAAGTGAGTTATTTTTGAAAGTGGTTGTAAAATATCGATAACAGTATCACAAGTGTATTTTTTCTAAATCGTTAAATTAGAACTACACTATCATTAGCGTTGTCAGTAATTAGGTAAGTACATAGTAAGTAGGTTCTGAAATATTAGCAAACATTTACATTTTGCTAATTCGTTTGTCAACAACTGTGATATTTGACGACAGTGCCGGTCGAAGGCGAAAATTGCAAGTTTATTTTAACTCATATTTTATGCCCCTGTCGGAAGGTCTGGTAGGTAATTTTTGAAATTTAAGATTTAAATACTCAAGCATTTTAGAACATTAAATTCATGTCCATCAATTTGATTTGCCAAATTTTTTTTACCAATATTGTCCAATTGTAAGCCCCTACAAGACTCGAGTGTGCGGCTCCATACATCGCACACCTCTCAGGCCGGCCCTGCTAACGGAGCTTCTGCTCATTAGCTGTACGAGCAGTGCCAAAAAACCTTCAAAAATGCCTCACTTAATTAATGTACGCCACATTTACAAGGTATTGGACTGTATCGCACTAATGGATCACCCTGTATACAAAACACACTGAATATGTCATGGCAATGAGTTTTTAAGGTTGAAATAATGTCATTACCAATATTAAGTAATTCAAATGATCTGGTTCAAAGCAAGGTTGTTCGCTTTCTATGATCAATTTTATTCTGTTTGATTTTCAAACAATTTAATTTGCCAAATTTATTTTTTTATCAATATTGTGCTGGCTGCATACGTCGCACACCTCTCAGGCCAGCCTTGCTGACGGAGATTCTGCTCACTAGCTGTACGGGCAGCACCAAAAAATCTTCAAAATTGCCTCACTTAATTAATGGACTTCTCCTTAGGATTTATAAGGTATTAGACTGTATCGCACTAATGGATGACCCAGTATACAAAGACACTGTATATGTCATGGCAATGAAGTTTTAAGGTTGAAAGAATGTCATTACCAATATTAAGTAATTCAAATGATCTGGTTCAAAGCAAGGTTGTTCACTTTCTATGATCACTTTTATTCTGTTGATTTTTAAACAAATAATTGTTTTTGAAAACTTTAAAGACAAAAATTATGTTTCACGTATGGTACGCTTATGTATTTTAGCGCCGGTTGTCTAAATATTACATTCAATACAGGTAAAATTGAATAAAGAAAAAAGAAATCACTTTTAATCAATATTCACATTACGTGAATTGTCAGTTACATACTTTACATGGCCGTTAGGTAACGTAGGAAGAATTATAAATAGGTCTCTTTTATAACATTCAATAGAAAGTGAAATTTCAATGTGTGTCTTGTAACAATACTAACATACATAACGTACAGGGTGCGTCAATACGTAGGCAATTTATAATTTCGTATACGCAAAAAAAATGTAATTTTTAAAACACGAATTAGTGAATGAAGAATTGATATCATATAGTTTTTCAACTGTTACATTATTTTTAATCAGGGCCCACTATAGCCTTCATGTCTCCTCGGATATAATAAACATTTAAAAAGTGAATAAGTTACCTTGAAAAATTACAAATCACACTGATTATTGAAACACAGACAACAGTATATACGAGGCGTGTTTTTGAAGTAAGTATCGTTTTCAAATTACGCCGCCGCAGCACTGCGATCGCCGTTTAGCGCATGCGCGCCGCGTAGCTACATCTGTTGGGAAGCTATAGACGCCATTACGGAGCCATCCGATCGAGCCTACATCTGTTTGCGTAATTTTAAAGGGCCGCCACCTATTGAGAATCCCGCCGAATGCGGAGTGCATGCTATAATAGGTTTTAGAAGTGGTAAAGGTTTCAAAGCAGCTGACATTCATCGCCAAATCTAACCTTACCTAACATTAATTGCCAAATCTGACAGACGGATCAACGCACAGCCTAAACCACTAACATAAAATACTTCAACCTAGAATTGTAACTGGGATTGGAGAGAATGTTTTAAGTTACGATGCGGCCAAACTGCAGAGGGCACTGATCATCAACAATCGTAATGTCAAGATGTCAAAATGGAAGGAAAAATAAACAAACCACGTAAAAAACTTTGTTGTGTTCTGTTTTGCTGAGACAAAATCGGTTTCCAAAACTTAAACCTGAAGTATTTGACTTATGGATAAGAAATATTAATAATGTGAAGTTACACTGCATGCCTTCAAAACAAATATACCAAAATTCCCGTGTTTGTGTTAGACACTTTAGTGATGACTGTAAAGTACCAGGAAAAAGAGGCTAAAAAGAAAAGCTGTTCTCACTTTATTCATTCCAGGTAATTACCTAAATTTAATATTAGGTGCAAGTCTATAGGTTAATTAATAATTAGGATTCTCCTTTTATGGTGTAAAAAGTAACCTAATACTATTTCAAAAGGAGATGATATGAAATTTTCAAAATTCATGAATACTAACAAGGATTCAACATTTATTGGTGATCCAATAATGAAAGCAACTATATCAAATTTTGTTTAAAAAAAACGCTTTCAAAGGAGAAGACACTATAGAAATGAGTATAGTTACTTCATACGTGACCCTCCTTGTTGAATTGTTTAGAACTAGATGCCAGACCACATGGATGAAAAAATAACATAATCTAGTTATAGGTAGTATGTTGTGTGTTATGTATAGGTATATGTGTTAAAAATGTTGTTATTATCACTAAATAAATATTCAATTCCCCAAAGTCTTTTTATTTAAAGTATTCGTCGTCCACCATATACTTTTTCCTAGTCACACAAATTATATATTGCAAACTTTCCCTTCTGCAAAAATGTTGCATTATGTTGCTTTAACTCTTACTCTGCTGCACAAGTTTTTTAGAAATACATAAATTGACTTTTTACCAAAAGAACACAAAATGCAGCTTTTATGAAAACATATGAATTATATTATTATATATTATTAGTATTTCACCAAATCTTGCATCAACAAGAGTTTGCCAAATATTCTCTTATGTTCAGCTCTGATGGTCTGATGTAAGATTTGGCGAAATATTATCAGTTTTAATTTATATATTTTATAAGCAGCTGAATTTTGTGTTCTTTAGGTAAACAATCGATTTATATTTTAAAAGATAAAATTCTCCATCTCCATCAACTTGATATTTAAAATTCCCGCTGAACTTTATAGTTCCTGCGGCCAAACTTCAGATGGCAGTTAAAACAGTAGTCACTGCTGACAACATAGGAGTTACAATTCTAGGTTTGTAGAGACCTGAAACTTGGAGGGTGTGTTCTTTGTATAACGTGAGAATCCAATAAGGAAATATTTTCTGAAATTATACTACTATTTTGCATAAACATTCTTTAATAGAATTGATGGAAGACATGTTTCGTATTTGATTGAAACTCTTCGTTTAGAGGGGTTAAAATGGAGTGGAAAAGTTATTTTGGGGGTGATATCAATTCTCCTTAATGCTTATGATTTAAATTATATATTAGCCTTTACATTTCTGTAAAAATGATTAGCGCTCCATCTTGGAGCTCTTGGATTTCTTTATTGCGGTGAACCAACCCCGCCTTGTTATCTGAGATCTCTTTTTTCTTCATAGTTTTTTGTGCTTTTTTGCCTTGTCTACAATATCTCTCCACTTCTTCCTGTCCTAGCACAGTTTATTCCAGTTTCTAATATCAAGAGTTTTAATGTCTTCGATTATTTGATTCCCCCATTTTTCTTTTGGCATTCCCCTTGGTCTTGTTTTTTTGTGGTTACCATGCAGTGATTTTAATTATTAGCTCCTCTGGTTGTCTGCGGTGAATGTGTCCCCACCACCGTAGTCTTTGGGCTTTAACTACATTAACGATATCTTCAATCTCATTATTGTATAGGCTCTTTGTCGTTGTCTATTCTTTTGGGGCTGTTAATTCTTCGTATGATTTCCCTTTCGAAAATTTTTAGTTTTTCTATGTAATTCTCTCCATTCCATAGGCATATCTTCTTCATCCCATATTACGGTTATTAACTTTTAGATTGTTTTTAGTAATTTTTCTCCTCCAGTCTTTATTAATTCGTTCACGATCTGATCAGGACCTGGGGCTCTTTTTTGTTTCAGTTGGTTAATTATTTCCTTGAATTCTTTATATATTGGGGGTTCTTCCTCTTCTTCCTCACGGCTCTCGTTTGCACCTCTATATTTTCTTTCCTGTTTTTAAACATCTCTTTAAAGTAATGTGTCCAGTCTTTTTTTCTATTTTTGCAGGTACTTTATATCTTTTATTTTGTGATTTTATGTATCCGAATAGTCTTCCACTGTCCCTGCAATTCCTCTCCTGATCTTCCATTTTCATGTCAATCTATTGTCTTTTTTTGTTTATACAGCATTTTATTTGCTCCTTTTTTCAATTTCTTATGTTTGTGGATCTTCTTCCCTTTTTGTTTTTAGCCAGTTCAATCTTGCATGATTCTTTATCCTAACTTTATTATCACATTCCTCATCATATCATTCCTTACTTGCTTTAAATTACAATTTATTTTTACATGTTTTTGAACGCAATCAGATTTTATTAAAAAAACTCACTTAGTATATTGGTGCTATGCAATATTGATATTCGTAATAATGTAAAAAACTAATTAAAAATCCTTTCTGGTTTTCTAATAAAATACCAAGAAGACAGTGGTACTAAAAAATATCTCTAAGGTTGTGGGTAATGACTGGAAATTTCTGCACCATTGCTGGATATTTGTGGTCGTTTTATTTGATGGGAATCATTATTTTTAAATCGAATTGTTGAGACAATATAGTTATGTGAGGTTTTATTGGTCCAATGAAAGCTTGAATTTAGTTATTTTTTATTATTATTATCTTTTTTTTT
>CAJUYG010000882.1:0-37415 GCA_910591675.1 Galerucella calmariensis | reverse complement strand
GCAATTTAGGTGGACCACTTTGTATACGTGTTTGACGGATTTTAATGTATTTTTAAATTACCAACTGCCAAATTATTTAGGAACTCGTTTTTTTAATGTGCATGCCTCTGACGGTTTCTGATAGGGAACAGGTGACGCACCCAGCTAATTCTGGAGAAACCTTCTGGTTCACTGGTGGCTCCAAAACATATCATGGCATGGTATAAATTGGCCTAGAAATGTAGCCTTGGTTGTTGTAGGTCTGTTTCAAACAGAGACGATAGCCGCTGTAGCCTGTATTGATGAAAACATCAACCAGGCTCTGCCTTAAGTTATCAGTAATCCAACAACTAAGTCTAGACTGGTAAAAAATGGTAAAGAATCTCTTAACAGGCTGGTAAGGGACAACAAAATATCTCTAAAAGGGGTGCGGGCACATGAGGGCATTGCAGATAATAAAATATCGGACCATTTACCTAAAGAGGGTTCTAAAGGAAACTTCATAGGTGCGGAACCGTTTTGTGGAACCTCAAAAGATTTCATAGAAGGGAAAATCGGGAACTGGGTATATAAGGAATACCAACTCAAATGAAGGTCGACAAAAGGGCACATCCATACTGATCTACTGATCAAGGTAGACAAGGAACTCTCAACCATGCTATAGAAACTGGGTAAGAGACATTTAAAGACAAATATTGACCTGGTGACTGGACTTTGCACCCTGAGGTAACATCTGCACAAAATGTGCAGAAAGTGTGAACTGTAGGATAAAACATTCACTTAGATACTCTGCTTCTGTGAGAACTTACAAGGACTGAGATGGAAGTACAATCTCTCTAGTCACACTAGTGGGTTATGATAATGGTACAAAAAGTTAGGTCATGTGCCTGGGCTGTTGAGTACAACCCAAACGAATGAACGGTTTCTGATAGTTTCTGAGTTTTCTATGAACAAATCTAATATAAGTTTTAATTCAACCAATAGTATTATGTTCGTATTTTAAGGGGCATCTACCAAATTCGACCTTGCACAATTATGCTTTGTATATTTTTTTGTTTCCCTACGTCCTCACGTTTAAGTTCACATAACGAAAATTTTATTAGAAATATGAAAGCTCCGCAACATGTAGGTAGCCAAGTGGTCCAAGCGGATTTTGGTTCACGTACTACTCTATAAGCTTCGTCAGTACTGAACTGGGAGACCGCCGAGACCGGCTAGCGTTATATCAACAATGGGACGGCACGCGACTACCGAGGCAGAGAGACAATGTCAGTCATAGAAGGATAGAAAAGCGAGAGATGGATTATTATCCGATATTTTAGTGGTAGCAACCGAATTTCAATAAGGAATTGTACGGTCATAATTAATTTGAGGATTCTGAGATTTTTATATAGTATTCATAAAGCTTCAAATTAGACTTCTTATCAATTAGTTTTTCCATTTAATCCATATTTAATTCTTTACAAGGGCTCAAACTTTGCTTAATATGTGTAATTACCTCATGATTCGTATTTTTTTCAACAAAATTTGGTTAGCATTTCAAAGTTTTTATTCGATGAGAACTCTAAAGTTCAACACTAATCTACATGATATATTTTTTTCTTAATTTTCAATACATCCATTACCTCAAAATTCTTTGCCAAAAATACTTCGATATTTTGTCAAATCGCTGCCGATAGATTCCCCTTAAGATTTACATAATAGATCGAACTTAAAGTCAAAAGTTATTATTACCATTTGACATGTCTCTTACTGGCCTCAATGCGAGGTATGTACAGTTTCTCAAGACTGTGTATATTTTTATAATTGGGTACCTTAATATTTGTTTTTGACAGTTGTAGAAAAAATATTGTATGTAGTATATAAACACAATTCTTACACAAATTAAACTAATTTGATACGATTATCCCAAAAATTCTATTGGTATTTGAATACATCTGTATTCAATTCAAGTTCAATGTTTTCACTTGAGTTTCCCAATAAACATTTTTATTTTTAGAAAGTAAAATCATCTGATTGATAATGTTAAAATAACGAGGTTAACGTTCAAGTGGGTTTTTAAACCAATTAATTTCGTTGGCCGTCCATATATTTATAAATTTCGTGGGTATACATTCAATTTTTGTTAAAACGTTTACATACAGGCATGAAATTGCTAAATTAGAATGTTTTGATTAAAAGAGGTATTTCAGAAAGTATTTATCGAACAACGAAGTCAGAATATAGTTGAAAATATTCAAAACTGTTCATCAATTGCTGGTATAGGAAAATATAGAAAATATCAGTGGCGTACGTAATTTTTTTCTGTTCAATTAAAAATAATTCTGTATGTACAGGGTTTCTCATATATATATATTTTGACCCCCACTTATTTTCATTAATTTTGAGAATACAAAAAAAAGTTTCAAATAAAAGCTGTTCTAGTTCACCTGTACCGACCAAAAATATAACAACAGTGAACCGCGTATCGATAGGGTTAATGTTCATGAAATGAGACAAAATTGAAAAATATATATCCTATTTAAATTTTATAGGGCCGCCATTTTGAATTTTCGAAATCTGAAAAAACCAACGTCTTCAGGTGCGGGACTACTATAATTTCATATATTATGAAGTCGTTATTGTTATTCTAATTATGTTTGTCGTTTATGACCCCATTTTTCAAAAGTAAGGGTTGAAATTTTTTTTAAATGTTGAATTACCTCATCTTATAGGGTATAAAATTCCCTACAATTTTGTTTTTTTTGTACAATCAAATCTAAAAAAGTTATGGACGAAAAACTGTTGCATTTCACGTGTTCCAAGCTATGCTTGCAAGCTGCATCGCAAGCTCGAGTGGAATCTAGGAAAGTAGTCTATACCTACTACATATTTTTTCGTTTCAAAAAGTCAAATCTCTGCTGGAAATCTTTCCATTTTATATCCTTACTTCCTCGAACTATTACCTCTTTTATGTCTTCAATATTATTTATCCCTCTTACTCTATTTTTTAAACTCGAATAAATATCTTCGGGTGCAATTTCTTATCCAAGATTATCATTTTCATTCGCTAAACATGCTATAATCTTAACTTTCATCTCATTTGATTTTCTAAATTTTGGATTTTAATTGTGGTTGGTCAATTTCATCCTTGATGTTTGTGAATCTGTAATGCTTTCATTCATTTTAATTATAAAGTCTGTTAGTTGAAGTTGTTTTAGTTTCAATTCTAAAATGTCTGTGAAAATTGTCACAATGATCAACGATTTTATCCGTAGCTTCGGAGATTGTATTATTTCCAACAAACAAATGTATTGTGAGTATTTATTGTGATGAAGTATTTGCAATTTGAATGAAATGTTTGGTATATAAATTTCTGTAACACAAACGCTATCGTCAAAAACATTTGACATTTTCTCTAAAATATGCAGAATAAAGTCTCATTCATTGTCCTTGAATTTAATAATTTTCCCTTTATCCATTTCAGTGATAATCACTTAGCGAGACTTATGTACGTTTGGTAGTCTTTGGATCTAAATACAGGTCGACCAAGTTAAAATATATTTTAAATCTGATTATTGGCTAAACGAAATATTTCCCAATTATACAGGATGAGAGAAAAAAATTGCATACTTTCAACTGAAACTTTTTTTATCAAATTGGAAAACCATTCGGAAGATGTTATTTAAAAGATCAAAAACTCAACTTTCGAATAGTGTAAAAAATAAATGGTGTTTCATTTAAGTGATTAAAATAATTATTAGTAGTAAAAAATTCCAAATTCGAAACTCATTGCTTGAAATGCACCTTATTTCGTTTAGTGAATAATAACGTTTAAAATGTATTACTTTCAATTGGGACACTCTGTATAAAAGCTTGAGACTGATTATTTATTTTTTTCTAGAAACAATTACAGGAAGGCTTACGACTGTCGCAATCTCTTCAAGCTCAAATCGAGGCGTTACAAAGGGCGAAAAAAGCATACGATAAAGCATACAAAGAATCGGAAAAAGCCATAGAAAGTTTTCAAAAAGCAGATGCGGATTTTAATTTGTCGAGAGCCGAAGTCGAAAAACAAAGATCGAATATGTCGCATAAAACGCAAGTTTGTGATTCGGCGAAAAATGAATACGCACAACAGTTACAAAGGACCAACGAATTACAGCGACAACATTTTAGGTGAGATATTTAATGGTTTTTTTTAATTGAAAATAGTAATATTGAAATTAAGTGCTGGAAATTGAGGCTTAACGAATTCAACCAAGAACTTGGTCATATATATTTTGTATATTACTGAAATAATTGAAGGTTAAAATTGTTTGGAAAACGTTCTCCATAAATTTTTCGAGTTTTTTTCAAGTGTATAATTTTTTGGAATTTTTTGAGAACTTTATTCAAATTATACAATTTTTTTGAAGATTTTATTTAAATGCTAGAATTTTTAAACAGTTGTATACTAATTTTCCCAGTTTCTATGAATTTTTAGGGAATAATAATAAAAATTATTTTTCTTGGGAATGTTTAGAGAATTCTAAGAAAATATATCAAAATTTCACAATTTTTTAAGGATTAAAATATGATTGAGGATTTTATTTAAATAGAATAATTATCCACAATTTCATAGAAATTTCTGAATATTCTTAAAATTACATAACAATTACGCTCTTTTTAATTTCAATAAAATTTCGGTATTATTTTATGAATTTTATTGAAATTAAATAATTTTTCAAAAATTTTTTGAGGCCTTGATTCAAATTTTACAATTTTCTAACATTTTTATCAGTGCTGTGAAATTTGTTGAGAATTATATTAAAACTTCCAAATTATTTGAGAATTCTATAAAAATTACGCTGTTTTTTGAGAAGTGTAACAAAATTTCAATATTTTCCTGAATATTATTAAAATTGTACAATTTCTGGAAAATTTTATTGAAATTGCACAATTTTTTTTATGATGACGCTATTGGGAATTTTAGTGAAACAGTAATATTTTTTAAAATTTCACCAAAGTTTTTGAATTTTTTTAATCCCACCTAAATTATTAATTTTTCCAAAATCTGAGGGTTTCATTTGAATTTAAAATTTTTTTCACATTTTCATTCAAATTCTAGAATTGTATTGATATTTCTATAAGTAAATTTTATGCTTGATGGCAATGGAAATTAGTACTTGAACAATTGAGCCAAAAACATCTATTTTTCCTGGAATAAAGAACAAAAACAAATGGTAACCTTTGTTTGAAAAACGTGTCAAAATTAATCAACTTTCAAATGCATTTTTACCAATTGCATTCTACTTAAGGTAGCACGACTAAATATCCTGTCCAAAAATATCCTGTCAAAAATATCCTGCCAAAAAAAACCCGTCCAAAAATATCCCCAGCCAATAAGATCCTGTTCAGGAAAATTCTCAACTGAAAATATATCTGAGTCAAGATACAAGTCTATTACTTGGTTTAAGGAGGGTGAATCCAATTATTATATTCCCTTCCCCTTCTTGAATAACTTGATGAGCATTACAATGCATTCATCCCTCCCATCCAATACTTTCTAAGGTGAAATGCGAAGAGATATTTTTGGAGGGGTTATTTTTGGTAGGGGATATTACGGGATGGGTTTTTTTTGGCAGGATATTTTGGTAGGATATTTTTGGACAGGATATTTAGTCCTAAACCCCATTCTAAATTCTCAAGCATTAAGCTAACTGCGACAAAAATAAGTCGCTCGGGACCAAATCAGGGCTGTTCTGTGGATGAACGGAAATTTATTTTATCGTGCATTTTCATTAAATTTGTAGTTTATGAGAATTATATCAAAATTTTACAATTTTTGGAAAATAATTTTAAAAATTCACATTTTCTTAAAAAAGTATACCAAATCTTCTTTTTTTTGAATTCACAGTTTTTTTTGGGAATTTGAATAAAATTGTAAAATTTCTTGGAATTTTTATTAAATTTCTTTTAATTGTAAAATTACAGAATTACAGATTACGATTACTATTTTTTTCACTTCAGGTCCGGATTACCAGAAGTATTTAGGCAACTCCAAGAATTAGACGAAAAGAGAATAAAAAATATAAAAAATTTTATTCGCGCTTCGGTAGATATCGAACGAAACGTTTTTCCAATTATAAATAAATGTTTGGACGGCATCCTCAAAGCTGCCGAGATCATCAATGAAAAAGAGGTGAGCAAATTTGTTTTTACCCCTTCTTATTTAGCCGACTTAAAACTCTCGTATATTATTTTCCAGGATACGTTATTAGTTATAGAAAAATACAAATCGGGCTTTCAACCTCCAGAAGATTTTCCGTTCGATGATTTATCGAAAGCTGGTAGTGATTCGGGAAGCGCTAGTAATATAAGTAGTATACCTACGAGCGGTAAAGTTAAGGAAGGAAGTTATACTGTTAAAGGAACGATTACGAATAAAGCGATGAAGAAGCGAACTGGATTGTTTCATATATTCGGTAGTCGAGGGGTAAGTTTTTTTATAATTTTAAGAATTGTGATTGGTTTACAAGTAGTTTTTGGAATTGGAACGCCAAGTTAAAAAAGGTGGATAAACCGGATTTAGCTAGAGATATATGCATACAAATAAAACATATTTTTGAAAATTTTTTACAAATTTCCTGAAGGATATTAAATTTTTATTTTTTTGGGAACTTTATTAAAATTGTACAAATCATTGATAATGTTATTAAAATTTCACAATTTATCAAAAAGTTCACTAGTTTTTATTTTTTCTAGAATTCTATTAAA
This sequence comes from Galerucella calmariensis, assembly GCA_910591675.1. NCBI lineage: Eukaryota > Metazoa > Arthropoda > Insecta > Coleoptera > Chrysomelidae > Galerucella > Galerucella calmariensis. The sequence goes on along the minus strand of CAJUYG010000882.1, from coordinate 30,698 downwards.
ATTTCACCAGTTTAGAAAACATTTTTAAACATTTGAAATATTTTGAGAATTTTGATGGAAATATTGAATTTTTTAATAGTTCTATTGAAATTATACAATTTTTTAAAAGTTGTTTGAAGTTTGCATAATTTTAAGAATTTTTTTGATGTATAATATTTTGACAGTTCTATCGAAATTTCCCCATTTTTCAGAAAGTTATTAAACTTTTGTAATATTTTGGGAATTCTGATGGAAATGTAGAAATTCTTGATAGTTCTATTGAGATTATAAATATTTTTGATTCATTAGAATTATGAAATTATTTGAAAACATTGATATCATGCAATTTTTTATGAATTTTATTGAAATTTCACAGTATTCTTAGAATATCATTAAATTTCCACTATTTTAGAATTGTATTGAAGCTTGCAACTTTTTGAGAATCTTATTGATATTGTATAATTTTTTGACAGTTCTATCGAAATTCTGGTATTTTTTATATTGAAATTACTAACATTTCAAAAATTTTTTTGAGATTTTATTGACATACAATTTTCTTGAAATTTTTAAAAAATAGCTTTTTTATGAAAATAGCATTAAAATTTGCAACTTCTTGAGAATCTAATTGAAATTACATATTTAAAAATATCATAATTTATCCAAAATTTCATTATTTAATATTTTTTCTGGAATTGTAAAATTTCACCATCTTTTAGAAAGTACTTTTGAAATTTTCCAATTTTTTGATAATTTCATTAGAATTCTGAAATTATTTGAAAAAATTGATATGAAATTTCCTGAGAACTTTATTGAATTTTCAGTTTCCTGAGAATATTAAAATTTCAGTATTTTTCCGAGAATTGTATTGACTTTTTTTTAACTCTTTTAGGAAATTAGCATTAAAACTTGCAACTTCTCGTGAATCTGATTAAAATTCCATATTTCAAAATTTTATTTTCAGAAATTTAATAACAATTCACCATTTTTTCAGAAAAATATTATTGACTTCACCCTTTTTTAATTAAATTTTAGAAAATTGTTTTATATTACCAACATTTTTTCAATTAATTTATATTTATATAAATACAAAAATATTTTGAAAAACATATTTAAGTTGTACAATTTATTAAAACCTAAATTATTATTGGTCTAAAATGAGGTACGCCTATGTCAACACTAAGTATCGAAATTTCGCACATTTTATTTAATCATAAAGTGATTACGTTTAATTCTTCAATTAAAAAAATAAATTGCTTTATTTATAAACACAAAACTTAAAAGGGTCATATATTAACATTAACGAATTAGCTTTGTTTGTTTAAAAAATGAAAATCGATTAAACAATTAGTAATGTTTACATTATTTATTTGTTGACTAATTATGAAGATCGTAAATTAATTAAAAAAAACTTTACGATAGATAGTGTTACTTATCCATTTAAATTGGAAGCACTTCTGTCAAAGCAAAATTTTGCGTTTTTTAATTTTATCCACTGTCCAATCAAGTTCCAAAAATTAATTTTATGTTTTTAGCAAATCTTTACACAACTTATACGTTTAAAATATTTAAAAGTAAACCATGAATATTCGACATTTTAAATTTTTTGTTTAATCCGATGTTGCAAATTGTTGCAGAAAAATGCGCCACTGTTATTTTTATAAAATTCAACTCGCTACACTTCTTTACTTTTAAAATGATTGATAACAATTGAAAAAAAAATTAGTAACAATACTGCAAATTTTTAGTTGGAAAATTTCAGTCCGAACTTTGGTCAAGAATTTCCTGTTTTCTAAAAATAGTCTCTTCGACAGAAAACCCCGCTGAATGTGCTCTTGTATCCCTATTTTCGTTTATTCTCTGCACTTTTAAGTATAGTCGGTACCTAACACATATAACACACTCAAAATTTAAAATTTATTATTTATATCGCAAAATTTTAAACTGCACCAAAAGTGAAACAAAAATTGTATCTTGAAAAATAGTATATTACTTTAAGAGCACGGAAAGTGACATTTTTCAAACAAATGAGAAAATTCACTTTCGCAAAGGTATTGTACAGTATTTTTCCTACGACCACGTGATAATTTCACCCAATAATGTGTAATCAGCACCTGACACAACATGTTACAATTAAAGTCAACATAGTTTATTTCAAAAAGTAACAATAATAACTAGTAATTTTTTTGTAATAGAGTCCGGATCTGGCAAGCACGGCAAACACCTGTGTTCGATCAGCTCCGTAAAATTAGCAAAAAAGTTATAGTTACCGTTAGTGAAAAATCTTGAAACTTGTGAAACCGCTAGTGAATTACAATACTACACGTAAGTCACAAATCTATTATCAAAAAAAGAGTATAACTACAAAATACAGTTAAAACTCTACACCTTTGATTTCAATATCAATTAAAAACCAGAGATTAGGAGACTTCTTTTTGTCCTGTCGATAAAAAGACAGGGCCGCACTCTGGACAATAAATGATCTACTACAATGGAATTACCTAGCACGTCACAAAGTGGAAATATTTCTTCATCTCCCAACCAAATGTCATACTCTACTGCTCTAACAAAAAATACCGAACCTTTGCCCCCTTCAAAGGAGCAAGCCATTATATTCAATTCGCTAAATGGACCCAAGCTAGAAGACTACTTATATCAAATTGGAGACATTGTCAACCCAAAAAACATCATCTACGCCTCTCGAATGTCCAACAACAGAATTTGTGTTTATTTTTCATCAAAACAAATTGTAGACTCTTTCTTCAACAGTTGCAGAGGTGAATTCGCCATCGATGGCACTCAAATTTCAGCACGCAGGTTAATTACCCCTACTGAAAGACTTGTTCTTTCAAATGTTTGTCCATCAATCTCTAATCAATTAATATCTACAGCTTTGAAAAACTTAGGCGTAACCATCATATCTCCTATCTTATCCTTAAGAATCGGAACCACTAAACCAGAATATAGTCACATACTTAGTTTTCGACGCCAAGTTTTTATATCTCCTCTCAACAACCTCGAAATACCAGATAGCATACTTGTTGAAGAGCACGACACGTCTTACCGCATATTCCTCACATTGGATGGTCAGGTCTGCTACAAATGTAAGCAAACTGGTCATTTAGCTTCAAAATGCCCTACTACAGAAAGCCTTCCTCGAGCTGAGCATAGTCGCCATTCTCAAAACTTACCTGAAACAAACACTACCCCTTCCCATGAAAAAACTCACACTACTCAAAGCAAAGCAAGTGAAAATTCAACCCAAGCACAAATAAACGAACAAGAAAACTCTGCCTCGCAAACTTCCAGTGCATACACCAACATTACTGAATCGGTCACTACTTTATCGGAAATTATTTCAACTTCAATAAAAAATAGTATTGAAACCCCTATGGAGAGTTCACAAAATAGCAATAAAAGAACACTATCTCAAACTTCAAGCCCGATCATAGAAACTGAACCCAATATACTACCTTTCAAAACGCCTGAGCCACCAAAGAAACATAAAACTGACACTACTGGAAAAAATACATTGGAACAACTACAACCTATCAAAGAAATCATTAAAAACAATCAGGAAAAGTTTGTTGTGAATTTTGAACAGTTAGCAGACTTATTATCAAATATAAAAGGAAATCCAGATCCTATCAACCTAATTAGTAACTACACGACGGACTATGAAGGCTTAGCTGAAAACATAAAAATGATTTACCCAAAGCTCCAAGGAAAGTCATTGAAAACTCAACTTACTAAAATCAGAAAACGTCTAGAAAGATATACTGCAGAAGGCGCTATAGAGCAGGAGCCCATAAGTGACTCCTCAGACAACTGTTAATTACAAAATGACTATATTACAATGGAATCTTAACGGATACTACCTTCACTTAGAAATGTTAAAAACTCTCATAAGCAAATACGATCCAAGCGTTCTATGCCTACAAGAAACACACTTCAAAAATAACAACATGCACAAACTAAAAAAATTTACAGGTTTCTACAAAAATCGAATTGGGGCAAAAAGTTGGGGAGGAGTAGCAATATATGTAGGTACAAATTTTCAAGCAAATGAAATTCCTATCCATACAAATCTCGAAGCCGTTGCAGTTGCCGTAGATCTTCCCACAAAAATTAACATTTGCAATATATACATTCCATCCGATACTACTTTACAAAAAGAAGACCTGATAGATCTGATATCCCAAATACCAAATCCTCGGTTGATTACCGGAGACTTCAACGGTCATAACTTCATATGGGGATCCGAAACAAAGGATACAAGAGGAAACGTGATAGAAGAAGCTATAAGGGACTTAAAACTTACTCTCCTTAATGACGGGACGAAAACCAGATTCAACTCACAAAATGGTACAATGTCCGCCATCGACCTCACGCTCTCCAATCCCTCTCTCCTGCCCCACTTAACATGGGAAGTCGCACCTTACTTATACGATAGTGATCACTTTCCAATATGTATATTAGACAACAGACATACTCGCTCCGAAACAAAACCAGTACAGAAATGGAAACTTCATGAAGCCAATTGGGAACAATACACAACTATCACAGAAACAACACTAACCAATTTTAGCCACGAGGAAAACATTGATCATTCCATATCTAAATTCAACAACCTTATACTCTCAGCTGCAGAAAAGGCAGTAGGATTAACAAGCAACACTAAACATCACACACCAGTCCCGTGGTGGAATAAAGAATGTCACGAAGCTCTAAAAGCAAGCAAAAATGCCTTTAATCGATACAAAAGGTACAGAACTGATGAAAATTTAGCCCGATTTAAAGAGCTTAGGGCGAAAACAAGATTCATCTTCAAAAAAAATCGGAAGTCTTCCTGGGTAAACTATGTACAAAGTATAAACAGTTCGGAAAACATTTCTACAGTTTGGAAAAAAATCAGATCGATATCGGGTGCCAGAACATATCAGAAAATTAAAACTATTGAACAAAATGGTACAATTACTTCTAATCCAGACGAAATAGCGGCTATAATGGCGAAAACTTACAAAAAGTACTCTAGTAATGCAAATTATGACGCAGAATTCTTGAGAAATAGAATAGCTAAAGAAGAAATTTCAATAGACCAAACCAAACAATCAGTTACCAACGAACCACTTTCTCTAGCTGAAGTAGATGAAGCTTTGAATAGTTTTAAAGATTCATGCCCAGGCCCCGATAACATACAAATGTCCTTTCTGCAGCACCTGGCAGACTCAGGTAAGAAAATATTGCTTGAAATACTCAACAAAATTTGGCAGACACAAGTATTTCCAGAACAGTGGACCCAAGCAACTTTAATACCAATTTTAAAACCAGGAAAAAAGAAAATACTCGCAGAATCATACAGACCCATTGCACTAACATGCACTTTGTGTAAACTTATGGAAAAAGTGGTCAACAACCGACTATTATGGGAACTAGAACAACGGAAATTAATAATTCCTGAACAAAGCGGCTTTAGAAAACAGAGAAACACCATAGACAACTTAATTGACCTTGAAAGTGATATACATGAAGCCTTCGCGAATAAACAGAAATGCCTAGCTATATTTTTCGACATAAATAAAGCCTTCGATACTGCTTGCAGATACAATATACTAAACACATTAAAACAATGGGAAATAGACGGCAACATGCTAGCATTTATAAAAAACTTCCTCCACAGAAGAACGTTTAGAGTTAGGGTAAACGGTATAACATCAAACGAAGAAACACAGCAGAACGGCACTCCTCAAGGATCAGTAATTAGCCCTACCCTATTCTTAGTAGCAATCAATGGCATCTCCAAAAATATAGTCAAACCAATAAAAATTAGAGCTTTCGCAGATGACTTAGTTATATATACTAAGGGACGAAACATCCAAACTATGCAGGAACTAATGCAAAATCAACTCATAAATTTTGAACTCTGGTCAAAAGAGTCAGGCTTCCGCTTTTCTCCCTCAAAAACAAAATGCCTACTTTTTTCTAAAACTTCTGTCTACCAAACCCCTCATCTCAGTCTCCACGATCAACAACTACAATTTGTCAATCATGCAAAATTCTTAGGCATGATTTTTGATACTAAATTAAACTGGAATGAACACATAAAAACTCTAGTACTATCCTGTCAAAATGGTATAAATATTCTTAAAGTGCTTTCAAACAGAAGCTGGGGCTCAGACCAAAAGACATTACACCTTTTATACAAAAACCTTATAAGAACGAAAATAGATTATGGATCCATTGTGTATGCCTCTACCAAAAATCACATATTAAAAAACCTGGACACCATTCACAACAACGCTCTGAGAATTATATCAGGTGCGTTCCGAACCTCGCCAATTGAAAGCTTGTATGCTGAATTAAGTGAACCTTCACTATCACTCAGAAGACAGATGCAAACTCTTGCTTATTCTACTTCTATCCTAGGAAAAGTTGAACATCCAGTCTATGAAAATGTACATACTAGTAAATATCCCAACCTATTTCAGAAACAAAAAAGATCAGACCCACCTTTCTATGAGAGAGTACGAAAATACTCCTCTGACTTCCACATTGAAAATCCTCCAACATTCAGAAATAGTGTCATATCACCACCATGGCTACTCAATCATCCTTGTATAGATAAATCCCTGATCATTCATAAAAAAAATGAAACGCCCTCTGTCATCATAAAACTAGCTTTTCACACACAAATAAATCTGTATCAAGAATACTACCAAATGTATACTGATGCCTCAAAAACTTCAAATGGAGTAGGAGCTGCAGTTATTACTCCTGACACAAAATTAACTTTTAAACTTTCACCCCTCAGCACTGTATACACAGGAGAAATGTACGCACTATTACAAGCTGTAACACATGCCAAAAGTTTAAACTTCTCCAAATTTCTTATAATAACCGATTCCCTCAGTTCACTTGAGTCTATCAAAAAAATGTATGATACTCATCTTATTTCTCTATCCATAAAAGCAACACTAGATGAGCTATATACAACTGACAAAGACGTACAATTTATGTGGATCCCATCCCACATCGGAATCCTGGGAAACGAAGAAGCAGACCAGCAAGCAAAAGAGGCCATTGAAAGTGATAGTGCAAAAACAGTGCAAGAAGTGACGATAAATGACATAAAAATCCATGTGAAGGAAAAAGTGCTTAGTGCGTGGCAGAGTCAGTGGCGAGAATCTAAAGTGAAGTTGCGTGAAATTAAAACCGAAGTGAAACCGTGGAAAATGATACCTGCAAGACGCCCTCACCAAGTTTTACTAACAAGACTAAGAATAGGTCACACCAGATTAACCCATCAGTACCTGTTCGAGAAAACGGAACCACTCAAATGTGATCTGTGCAGATGTGAAATAACAGTAAAACATTTTCTAATTGACTGCCCTAAGTACAAACTGCAAAGACAAAATAATAACCTTCCTCAGAACCTTAAAATTTTATTAGGAAATGACTGTAAAGTAAACCCTTTAGTTAAGTACCTCACCGAAATACAACTAATCCACAAACTGTAAAACGTACCGAGTCGCTAATAACCCACATGGTTGATGCGACTAGCTTAAAAAAAAAAAAAAAAATTTTGTAATAACGAAAATGAAATAAATTACACTTTTTAAAAAGACCGATTCAAATTTTGATATTAGACATGACAAAGCATGAAATTTATAACAGATTTAAAACAAAATGTAAAAAAATACTGATCTACCGCCCTTTTTATATTGACCAAGCAATTCTTGCTCCCTATTTACTAACCCCAAACTGTCAGTTGTTATCTTTTGTTTTGTTAAATTTTAGGACACGAAAACGACTTTAATTTTTCCTAAATATAAATAAATAATTATTTTAGTGTGTTTGTTACCGACTATACTGGGTGACCATTTAATTTCCGACACATTTTATGAATCCATAACTTGGAAACCGATTAAAATATCAAGAAGCGGTTTATGAACGAATTGAAAATTTTGTTCACGCAGTTGCCAATTTAATATTTTTTCCCTAGACTCCAGGAAAAAACTTTTTGTTTGGAGATCAATAATATTTCAGAAACTTTAAATGAAACACCCTGTATGTTTTTGTACCGTCGGATAGGCTGAAGCTTCTACTTTTCAAAAACAGTTGTTGAATATGCAATAATGATAAAAATATTAAATTGGCAACAGCGTAAAAAATATTTTTATTTACTGAAGCCGTTTCCAGGTAAAGGGTTCATTAAATGTGTCGTAATTTAAAAGATCACCCAGTATTACAAACGTTCTGTTAGATCTCGTGCTAGGAATTACAGTTTATTCAATGCTGGTGAATTTTACGGTTGAAATTTTAAACATCTGTCTCTTAGATCATTCAATTTGTGAAATTAAATCTAAACTATTCAATGAATCAGAAGCGAAAATAATTCAATCACTTACTTCAAGAAGCAATTAGTTGATTCCTTCAGCATTAATCATTTTTAATAGAGATCTACAAAGTGTTTGATATTGTAAGATGGTTTGAATTAGCTTTAAAAATAAAACGTGTAACATGATTTTAAATATTATATCGATTAAAATTTAATTTTCTCCATGAAATTTTTAAATTCGATATTTTTTGCTCTCCCCTGTAGCTAGTTTGAAAAAATGAAACTTGTTTTGGAAGATACCAAGAAAATATTATCAAACACACCATCATCACGTTGAATATAAAAAAAAAACCTGAAAAAGCTGTTGAAAGATAGATATACATGAATGAATCTTTGGTTATTTTTTCTCAAACTATGTCAGTATGTCAGTGAATGTTGAGGAAATATTCACACACGTCAATTTATTTGATGTGGAGAGTGCCACCAAGCGTTAAAATTGCACTCCACTACAGGCAAATCACGGTCTACCGAGTGTCCCAATTGGATATAAAAAATAATGAAACTATTATTTATTTATTTGGTGGACAGGCTATCGCCAAAAAGAAATAGTCAATAGTCAACAGATCGCTACAGGAATTGCATACATACAGGGAGTTTCAAAAACAGTGTATTCGTTGCTGAAATAAGTAGAACACTGGAATATTTGAGTGATTTGTCAATATTTTAACGACAAATTATCTCCCTTTAAATTTCTTCTTATGCACATGATAGAAACACATTTTTGTTAATGAATGAATCCCTTTTATGAATTATGACAAAAGTCACACAATAAGGTGAAAAAAGTCAAAAATGAAAAAAAAAATTTCTCAAGGTTATGTTGAACATACTTGGTAGTTTTGAATATGACGTAAAAAAGTTATGTTTATATTCATCAGCTATGCTTAAAACTACTCGATATGAATCGGTTAACCAGCGCCCTCTATGAGTGCCAACAAAAATTAATTCTTATGAATTTTTTTACTAAGTAAACCCCACCTATTTTTCGGTGTTTTACTTATGCTCTAGCAACAGGATTATCTTTTTTTGAAACTTCTGCATATACTCAATGGCGTACGCAAAACAATTCTACATTTTGGTTTAACGCTTCTGAATTTCTGTAACAAATTCATCAATTTGGTACTCTCAATATATTATAACCTTTATTAAAATTGACTTTTTTTATTTAAAAACATGTTACACTATCTTCATACAGGGTGAGCCATGAGGAACTGTACATGCTCCTACTTCATATGGAGACCCCTATGGGGAATATCAAATGGCTATTAAAAAGTGTTTGCTCCCAAATTTTAATAATATACAGGGGGAGTTGCGACTTCGACTGATATTTTTTGAACGTCAATTTCGTCAATTTGTCTATATGTGTACTTTGAAGTTTTGAAACCCCATATACAGGGTGAATTTTTTAATATTAACAAAACTAACTAATTTTTAAGACTGGTCCTGATTTTTTTTTAGTTTGAATAAATCAGTTAATTTGGTGATAGTAGTGTAACGCTTTACCAAAATATAAGACAATATCAGTCAAAATTCATAACTCCCTCTTTATATTCTTATAATTTGGAAGCAGACACTTTTTAATGACCATCAGAAGTATGTACAGGTCCTTATTACCCTGCATAACCAGATGTGAATTAATTTGTTTCGAACCATCTCAGTCCAGCATTTTGCACTACCTAACCTAATTTTATGTTTTTTTATTTCTTTTCAATTTACTCTTTGGTGGTCTGCGTTTTGTGGTGGGCATTTTACAATATATACTCTGTAGTAAGTAATTTTTGGATATCTCGCCTGCGCATGATAAGGTCTCACATAACTTTTTGTACATAGAAATACTTAACAATTACCAAAATGAACAGCTCCAACTCTAACAAAGTTTTTTATGTGTGAAAATTGACTTGTCTAACATAAATTTTCAATTTGAGCTGTTCAATTTGGTGTAAATCAGTTTTATTTACACAACATTTATAGAAAATTGTTTCAATAAACATTGTTATTAAACACTGGATAATTTTGCATGTAGTGTTTTGCACGTCATATGGAATCCAATGTTTGTTTGTGAAATATTATTCGATATGCATGCCATTTCTAATTTTAACGTTTTGAAATAAAATTGAATATAACTTACTATTCCCTTAAGCAACAACAACAACGTTTTACAGTAGATAGACAATGTCATTTCTAGAACATTAATTGCGCATTAATTTTTGAACACTTATTTTATTTAAGGGTTTCAAAAGAAGGAGGCTTTGGCAAAACAATGTTGGCCCAGGCATCGTAAAAATCTGTCTTACACAGTCTCGATCATCGTATGGTCAACCAGGATGATCATATGGTCAGCCAACACTGGATAAACTCTCTTGGTAACCCTGCCTTGACTATCCTATTATCAGTCGAGCTCGGCTAAACTTTGGCTAACCCTCCCTTGTAGTGATAGCCACGAGATGAGACTCGTCTCTCAATAAAAGTGGAATGTCTCGTCTCGCAATAAAAGTCTCGTCTCTTCAGCAGGTTTCAATGGTAAATCCGAAAAGTTTTATGGTTTTATTGCATCTCAAGCCTAAGTCAAGTCAAGTCAGTATCTTAGATCTTGAAAAAAACTATACCAACTTTGTGAATAGATGATTTTTTCACAATATATCACTATATAAATTGAACGCCGATTTGCTATCAAATCAGGCGTGAATATCAAGTGCACTAGAAAGAGAGGGACATTGATATCATAGAAAAGTTTCACCGAGCCTGTGCCTACACTGGCTTGCAAGCTAGGGTTAAAGTTTCACGTACTAGGCCAAGCCTGGGCCTATTTACTATACTGGACAAGAACTCTCTAAAATATTGGGTAATTCTCGTTCTAGAAACAGTATTGGCTATCTACTTTTGAAAGCAACAAATTTAATTTGAGTTATATTTTATTTAAATATACTATAATATATTATTTGGACACTAGCTTAAAAAAATGGCTTATCATTCGTTGTATTTTTGGAAAATTCCAGAAGTTGAAACGCTTTTTTTTTTATTTTTTCATGCGTACAGAAGCTTTCGGAAGTCTGTATGGCGATAAAGGTATGATGTGCTTCAACTGCTATTGTTTATTGCATTTTTGTTGTGTGTTTTAGTTGATTTTCGTTTTGCCTCGTTTCAGCATATTTGTTAATATTTTTTTATACGAGATACGCCAATGACTTTTGAAATTCCCGCTCCTTAACTTCAAATGTATCACTGGAATTTTAATTTTTCCGATTACGCATTTTGTTTAAGAAAAATTATCAATAGTCGGTTAAAAATTGAAAATAATTTTCTTATTTTTTCCTACTCTCTATTGAAGTAATTCAATTTTTATGACCAACTTTTCATGAATTGAATCATAACAAAATTAGCACAAAACGATACTGAACTTTCCGCAGTTATTTGTCTATAGTGGCGTAGTGTGGAGGGGGCATCAGGTGCCATGGCGGCATACGAAGGGGGCGACAGTAAGTGCCACTATTGATGTTATTTGCAAAGCGTAGTCGCAAGGGTGAGAAAGAGAGAAAACGAGATGAAGTCGTGTTGCCGACGTGCTAATAACTAGTGGCAACTGCCTACCGTCAGTATTCGATCAAAAAAACAATAACCCTTCTTATTTTCTCAACTTCCTGTAGGCTCCTTACGCTATCTTGACTTTCAATAACTTAGGTCCATTGAATAAAATATTTAAACTTTAAACAAAAAAATAAGGGGGGCAGCGAATTTCCGATCGGCTAAGGGCAGCCATAACCCAACCGACGCCACTGTCTGTTTTTTATATTTTCCTTCAACTGTTATAATAGCAAGCTGCTTCTTATGACTCTCTACGTTGAAGGATTTGTTGCGTATCGTATTGTACGTGCCCTTTTGACATGTTAATTTAATTGAACCGTTATCTCTTGTAGAGATTCCCAATAGTACTAAAAAACAGACACAGTGAGCACGGGCAAATCAGGATCCTCATCTGCAAAACTCCCCATTCATTTTCTCATCCTAACCTAACATTTTTGTACAAGCTTATTAGATGCGGTACACTTCAAACTGCTTTAAATAATTGCTTATGTGTATAGGTTGTTGTCAATATTTATTTTTTTTTAATTGAATAATATTGATTGATAATATTTTTTTAGAACGCTGCAATTTCCGACGGAAAGGAGGACTTAAGCGAGTTACCACCCAACCAGAGGCGGAAAAAGTTGATGCTCAAAGTGGAAGAACTCAAAAATAAAGTTGCTCAAGAAACGGCGGCTAGGGACGGACTTATGAAAATGAAAGGGGTATACGAGGCTAATCCGGCGCTGGGTGATCCTAGAACAATAGAAAGTAAGTGAAATTCAATGTTATAGTTTGTTTCAAAAAATACATTGAGTATTGGAATACAATAATTATTTAAAAGCCAGATGTTTATCGGATATTACTGTTTAAAAAATGCCACAATTTTCAAGTTTATAACAGAAAACTTGTGATGGATCACTTCGAATACCTATAAAAGTATGTGATATAAAAAGTTGTACTATAAAATAAAATAGTTTTCCGCAAATCGCTAGGAAATTTTGACATTCCTGTTAAAATTTCTTGAAGAAAAAGTCAGGACTTCCTTACTGTAAGGAAATGTCATTTCCTTACTGTAAGGAAATGATATTTCCGTACAGTTGTTAGTGTTCTATATAAATGATTGAAAACACATTGCTTATAAGGAATTAATTTATATTTTGAAAACATCAAGTCATTGCTGAATACATTTTTAAGATCAATTTGTTATATTTACAGTAATTTGACAGTTAGTACAATTATTGAACATTGGAGGAACACTCTTAGAACTATGAGAAACATTTTGGACAACATGCAGAGTGGTAGGGTCATTTTCTTGAATATTTTGTACTGTGAAAATTTTATTTGCCACCTCAACCTTATTGTTAAGCGATTCTTCGATATATCCTTCAGCAACGTTTGATGACTTCCATCCGCCATGCCTCTTTAAACTAGTTATGTCGGCACCAGAGTCAACCAATATTGTTGCAGAAGACCGACGAAAGCAGTGACCTGTCTGTCGGATTTACCAAGTTCAAATAAGTAGCAACTATTTTGGGCATTTTTCTAAATTGATGAATTCCTACCACTTGTCTACAACCCTTTCCGCTTTGATATTTAAAGAAAAATCGGTCACTGTTCATATTTTCTGGTCTTAACGAAACATACTTTCGATAAACATTCAAGTAGATCTGATTAATTACAAATGATCTTGGTTTGTTGGTTTTCGAATCAGGTATGCTGATTAAAAGCTTAGATTCTAAGTCTTCTATATCGTGTACAGTCATTCGGACTAACTCATCCATTCTACAGGCCCCAGAAATACCAAATATTACAGCCACCTAAAAAATAAATAAAGCTATAATCTAAATAGAAATTAAAACCTTGTAAATTACCTTAATCATTAAATTTTCTTTATCTGGAGCTTCCTGGATAAATTTTTCAATTTTTTCCTTCGTTAAAATCTTAGATTTCTTTGCCCTATAACCTTGAGCTTGCCGTTTCAATAAAGAACGAAGTTTTGAGTATGTAGATATATCTACATTGTGTTTAAGTGCAAGGGTTGACTTCAGCATTGAATAATTGGCCCATAATGTTGAAGATTTCATCTTTAAACAAAGGTCTAGGAAGTATGCCATTACAACATTTTCTGAGAAAGAACTCGTATTTTTACTCATGCGATAATCCATAAAACGTCTGTATGCATTTTCGTACTTTTCTCTTGATTTCTTTGGCAATAATTCTAATGAAGCAGTATTCACTGCCTCAACCAGCTCTGGAGGAGTCCCAGGAATGGAAATTTCATCATCACTTATCATTTTACTTTCGAGAACACCAGCAATTAAATTTATAAGCGTCAAGTTTGACAATTCAACCTCAATACGTTTCCATAGTAACCCAAGTAATTTTATTAGGAATTTCAAAGCACCATTTATTTGGGAATAAAACTATCGCGTTTTTTTTTTAAATCAATCAATATCTGTCGAATTTTAAACGATTTGCGGAAAAATAGTATGTTTACCTCGTAGGAAAAGCCACATTCCTGGACTCTGTGTTGCTAAGTCTCGGCTTGCGCCTCGACTTAGCAATCTTCACAGTCGTCCAGGAATGTTAAGCTTTTCCTACTCGGTAAACAATGTACTATTCCTTACACACTAAACAGTTACTATTGAATTGTAAAATAATTCGTCAATTTTGAGTACAACTCTGTAATATCCGATAAACATCTGGTTGTTAAAGGATTATTGCATCCTAATACTCTATATATTTTTTTAAACAAACTATAATAGATTCTAAAAATTAATTCCGCACAACCCTGGTCATACAAATGCTTTCTAACGGTTTAATGTTGGAAAAACTATTTTAAATCGCTAGAACTTTCGTATAAAGAAACACAGTGAAGTTAGCAAATTATTGCAGATTAGACTCCGTTTCACGTAAGAAGATCCCATGTGAAGTTGCATTGATTATTTATTAAAAAAACTATATAGGTTTAAACAGTTTTCAGTTATTCTTAATTTAAAGTAAAAAATCATAGTTTACAAAAGTTGGTAGAGTTTCACTCAAAGATTTCCTTGAAGTTCTCTAACGGGGGTTTTTAAAAATAATTCTTAGTAGAAATAGAATGTACTCCAGTGACCAGTTATACAAAGAAGCAGATTGATTGTCGTCAACTATTCTTCCAAACCGAACATTGCTTTCAACTGGCAATCATTCATATAGTACAAGATAACGGGATATCTATGTTTTACCTATAATGTAAAGAAGGTTTGCTTACCTTGGACGAAGTGAAGTTGTGAATGATAGAAATATCAAAAAAGTAGTCAAAAAGTTACTAACAAAATTATCCAGGAAAAAATGCTGAATTTGTTAGGTTAATATGATGTATGTATAATAAATAGCAAGAATAATAATTAAAAAAAATCTCAAGCTATTCTACTAGTTAGTCAGTGATGAGAATATTTTAGAAAGCTCCTTAAATCTGTATATTTTAAATTGTGGTATCAGATATATACTTAAGTAGCTTCTATAGGTGAAAGAATTCTCATAATCAGCCAAGCAATTTTTTCTCCTTAATTAGTGTTGTTTATATTTCAGGTCAGTTAAATGAATGTAGCCATCGGTTAGACAAACTTCAGCAAGATTTAGCTAGGTACCAAGGATTTTTAGAAGATGCCATCAAAGGAATACAATCCGGTGCAAACCATTCATCCCTCACAAATTCCCCTAGGTGAGTTTTTAAATACACATACATTTACCAGTGGCGTAACAACATTGTCACTGGATAGGCATAATATTTTATGCTGTTGAACAGGGAATTGCATGCAGTTTTAGTTTGTTACCAAACAAGTTGAAATAAATGTAAGAAAAGTGTTATTAAAATATATAATGCAAAAAAAAGTAAATTATAAGTGGAGCATTATTCCTCTATGTAAAAATACTTCAATAAACACCCCACAATAGTAATTTACGTCATAAGTCCAGTTCGGTAAGTCAAGTATTACAGTACAGATGAGAAATGGGTATTGTAAAAGGTTTTTTCTACTAACGTGCGGAAAGTGAATCTTTTCCGCACTAAAAAGCGTGCGGAAAGAGTCACTTTTCCGCACTAGTGCGGAAAAGTAAATTTGTCAAGTTTTTGGGGAGTATACTGACATTTGAATATTTAAAATACATATTTGTATGATTGTAGTTTACCAAATGACTGAAAAATTGATCACTTTCCGCACTAGTTAGGTAAACTACTATACCGGATGCATCACTTAACGTATTTTATTTCATATTGTCTAGTCCATTTTTTGAGGAATTGATACGTTGCTTTGTACCTCTTCCTTAATTTTTCTGGCAGCAGCGACAGACAAGTGTCTTCTGTTAATTTTGCAAGTTCATACATGAGATTGAGTTGTTTACAAACATAATGACATATGAATTCACGATACGTGTTTAGTTTTTTATTATTTCTTTCAATTTGTGCAAATTTAATTAATAAATATTGCAGTGAGTTGAAACAAGAAATATTAGTATTATAATCAAAATAAAGTGATAATGACTAATGAGTATTAATAATTTTGAATATAAGTCAATATCTGCAAACACAGATTGTTGGTGTTGTGTTATAATAGTAAAATTCCCGTTTGTAATTATCAATGATTTAGTACAAGTTATAGTCAATTTTTTAGGATCCTAAATAAATGATAGATACATACACATTTATCATCAATTTTTCAGTCAATTTTGAAATTGACGAAGCTTGTCCTATTTTTCTTCAATTTTCTATCAATTAAATGACAACTTGTGACAAACATATACGCCAGGGTAAACTTTATTTTAAGGTTATTGATTTTTTTGTTTTTCATGATGGTGGTGACACTGGTTTTGCTACATAACCAACGTTTATTCAAATATTTTATATTATATCGTTTATTTAGGGGTGAGAATGTTGTGTATGTGAACGTTTTTCGTTTGAGCTATTTTAAATATCAAAAATGTGGTCTCATGATCAAGTACTTTGACTTATTGAACTATATAAAGAAATACCTTGCTTTTACGTAGTAAAAAGTTCTCAATATAAAAATAAGCACATGAGGGCTTCTCTGTCTTATTTAATTCCTAACTACTACTATATTAATAAGTGTTGCTGCTGCTAACAATAAAAATATTCTGTGTCCATTGTTGTCTGATTTAAATCTATTTAAATTAAAAAATTCAAATTCTTTGCTAAAATCGGAAAAGTGACAGGTTCCTAACAAAATCATACTGCTCAGTGCGCATAATCACAACCTAAATAAGTGACTAATACATGGTGTGTTGCAAACACATTTTTTTCTTGTCAATATTTTAGTGTCCCAAGTTTAGGATCTTAAAAAATTGACTAAAACTAAATCATTGATACATAATTACAAACGGGCAAAACGGTTAAAAATATAAGATTATCTCACAATGTAGATGCTAATTTTCGCCACCATGGACGCTAGTGTCTAATTAGCAAGGTCACGCAGATTCTCTATACAAAAATCAATAGTTGTTGGTAAAATATCAATGCTTATAGAAGAAGGTCAATGCTATAAATAATTTCATGTGAAAATTATCGAATAAAAATAATAAAAATCCAATAATAAATTCTGCGAGGAGGAGAACAAATCTTATATATACTAGTATCCAAATTAATTGCCAGCCTTCTCTGTCGCTCGGCGCAAAATCGTTCTCGACTAGTAAATGTTACATCCTTTATAGTATGAATAACTATTTTCATTGAACTAAACTCCGTATGACCCTTGTTATAAAATTCTATATGATTAAACAAATCCGTCACTGATACAAGATGCCTATGTTGCAAGTTTTAGGTTGATATTTATTTTCCCATATAAAATTGTCGCATTTTATTTAGGTTAGTAAATGGTACGAGACGAAGAAATTCCGGAGGAAGTGCTGCCGAAGAGGAATCCTTAAGCAGATCGGCTAGTGATAGTAGCGTGAATCATAATAACCATAACAATCATAACCATAGTAAACCTTCGGCTCCAGGTACTCCGCAAATGAATAATCACGGGTAAGTCTTTTTTTTAACCCCAAAAAGTTTATTCTAAATCAGAGAAACTGTTGGAAATTGATCTTCGGTACTATAGATCATTCCAGAACACGTGATTTTGACAGGTTGGCCATATTGTGCAGGAGGGCAACCAAATCGATTAGTTGGATCATTTTATGGCCGACCCGTTAGTGAAGTCATTCTGAAATGGTCTATTGCAAATTATTTTTATTGTTTTATAATTTAAATTGCCTAATTCGAAGTAATATCGGTTACATTCATATTTCTATAGGTCTGTACTAACCGCAATCAGGAACCATCAGAAACGATCAGAGAATAGTCGATCATTACAATCAGTGATAGAAGTTACGTTGTTTGCTATGACCAGTTATTCTCTGATCGTTTCTGACTGCGGTTGGAACAGACCTAATTGGTTGAACACTATTGAAAATTGACATTTTGATCCGACCAAATCTTTTGACATAGTTGTTCCAATAGTCCCGAAAGTGGCCTTGGTACATCGCACACATCTCTTCCCGGTGCTGATTCGGACCCAGATCAATACGATGGAAACGGAGCGGAAAGCGAATACTACGAAGCTGATATGCTGCCATCTATCGGCACCTGCAAGGCATTATATCCTTTTGAAGGTAAGAATCTTTTTCATTATCCACTCTGCATATGTATAAATTGTTAAATAAAATAAATAAATAATTAGTTTCACCACAGAAATATAACATATGTTAGTCGACTTGTTTCAAAAATAAAATTTATATATTATAATACTAGAGGATCCGTCAGAGGTCGATAAATATGAATGGTTGACGGGTAGCAGGACTAGTGACATTTGTAATTTCTGGTTTTCAATTTGTGTGCCAACCTACTCCACTCGCCGCCACTGACTTTAACTGATCAGCTGTTCATGCAACATGAATTAATGCATTAATAAACCACCAAACAATCGTATATCTTATCTTTTAGTCATTTGTGAAAACTTCCAATAGTAGATATAGTCAAAAGCACTCTTATCGTGCGGGTTCAAAGGTCACTAACCATATGTATAAAATAAAATCAAAAAACACAGAGGTTACCAAAATGTGAGATAACAAATACACCCGGAGAGAAGAAGAAGAAGATTATTTTAACTAACATGAAGATAGCTACATAGACGAACCAAGATAGCTACATCATATATTGTCACTTTGAATTGTCAAACTGACATTTAAATAAAAACTTCGCTGGTGAAAGACTTTTTAGAATTGCTGAAAACTAGATACATATCCTTCTTTTTCTCGTCAAAATTGCATAAGTCTGTCTTATTTATCTTACGGACTTTATTTGGAAGTTATAATTACACGTAATAAAAAAAACATAAACTGTGAGTATGTATTTGATGAATCGTATGACCCGCACGATAAGAGTGCCTTTGACTATAGGTAACCAAGTTATTCACGAAAAATAAAGTTCTAAATTATAAAAAGTATTAGCCATGTCTCACAAACTCATAAACAATAACTTGACTGAACGTATTATAATAGTGCGATCTAGCGGCAGTTGTCGAAAGTAGGTCTGAAGTAGAAAAATAGATAACTGTTGAGTGTAATTAATGTGGCGCCATCTGCATTTCACTCATTGAATAATGTCAATTTTGCCCTGTTTCAGTTATAAATAAAGGGCGGAATATATGCAAAGTGCATATATTTGCATATTTTTACATATTTCATAAAAAATTGCATATTTCGGCAAAAATAAAATTTGTGTGCATATTTTTATGTTTTTCGTTTTATCAAAAGATTAAGTGCGACCCTTGCAGATAATTGAAATAATTTAAAAGGTGGGTAGGTTTTATTATTATATGGTTTATGGACCCATTTTATTATCATATGGTTTATTGTCTGCATTTAGTTTTATACCAGATATAATAACTTCGTTAGAAAGTAGGAATATAAGTTTAAGAGAATCAATTAATATTGCTGAAACTTTTTCCGACAAATGCAAAAAAGTTCCCGGTGATGTAGGAAATCAAGTAAGAAGTAAACTCGAAGTTATTGTGGGAAAGAATGAAGGTTTCAAGTATTTAATGGAAATCAAAAATATTTTTGATACTAAACCATCCAACGAAGTAATACCTTGGCCTTATAACTTACTACCCAAATTAAAATATTGCCAGATCACATCAGTAGATGTTGAAAGAACTTTTTCATTGTACAAACATATTGTTACAGACAGAAGGCAAACACTTTTACCGGAAAATTTTTAAAAATATATCGGTATAAATGCATTTTATACTATTTCGGGTTAAAATAAATAATTTTTGTAAGAGTCGGCGTTTCTTTATTTCCATTTTTCCATGTTCAAGGCATATAATTGCATATTTTGACAAATAAATGCATATTGTTGCATATTTCAAAGAAAAACTATGCATATATATATGCGCATATTTTAACTGAATTGACGTGCATATATTCCGCCCTTTAGTTATAAACTAGATATTTCATTGTTCATCTGAAAAACCAAGACAGACAATTTAATTCACAATTTTTTCACTTATATCAATGTCACAAATATATCTGTCTTGGTTTTTCCTTTTTCACGCGAACAATGAAATAACTAGTTTATAATTTAATTATTGCAACATTGACATTATTAAGTGTGTGAAGTGTAAGCTATGTAGATGGCTTGTTTACTTTCTGACATAAGCTTCATTTTTAATTTTTGTTAACATGAATCCACCTTAATAAATAAATAGTATATAAATACTCTACATTCTCCATTGCTAGATTGTTCTTTTGGTAGCTTATAAATGTATTGTGACACCGGTAGAGTAATATATTGTTTTATTTCTGTTGTCGAATTTATTATTTGGTGATTTTATTTAATAATTATGGAAAGATTCCACGTATATCATTTTTTCTACAATCACATTGAAAAGTAGGCTTTTTCGCTTGCCATTGAAACGAAAAGTTGACATTTCTTGAGGAGAGTTACTGAGCGTAAAAAATTGCAAAACGCTCGTTGCCCATAACAAACGATACTACAAACACAATTTTGTTGACAATAACAGATATCTTTCTCTCTTTCTCTTATCCTTATGCCTTCTCAGGCTCTTGAAGTTCTTCCTGAACCCATGTTTTCAATTCTTTTCTGTCCCTGGCTAATTCCTTCATCTCTCCTAATGACTTTCCTTTGTTCTTTCCAATTTCTTCAATCTGGTCTATCCATTTCCTCCTGGGTCTTCCTCTTTGTCTTTTTCTTGATATTCCCATTTCCATTACTTTTCTCGCTATTCTATCTTGCTTCATTCTTACTAGGTGGCCAAACCAGTTCAATTGTTTCTTTTTAATATTTGATATTGGGTCTTGATTAGTTATGCTTCTGATTTCTTCGTTCCTTACTTTGTCCCATTTCGTTTTTCCTGCTATTCTCCTTAAATATTTCATTTCCATTGCATTTATTTTTGTTTCATGCATTTCTTGGCATAAGTTATAGTTGTTACTGTATTCTGTTGTATATTTCCATCTTTGTATTCATATCAATGTATTTATGGCTTAGTAATGTTCGATGTAAGGAATAATATAATCTTGTTGATTTATTTGTTCTGTTATTAAGATCTGCGTCTATTTTTCCATCTTCTGTTAAAATACTTCCTAGGTAGTTATAGGTTGTTACTCTTTCTAATGTTTTGTTTTGTTTTTTCTAATGACAGATATAAAAGTTTGAAACATATTTGAATTGACATATTTAAACTGACAGATTTTAAAAGTTTTTTTGAATTCTACTTTATATTTGTTTTTAATAGTTACAATTAAGTGATTGCAGAAAAAATGTTGTATGTATTACGAGCAAAAAGTGACATTATTGCTTTCGAGTAATTACCATTACTCTCAAGCAATAATGTATCACTTTTCGTTCTTAATACATAAATAGCTTTTTTGTCGTTTTAATGTTTTAAGTTTTTTTTATGTAGCTACGAGCGAGGGCAGCATCCCAATGGCGCAAGATGAAGAGCTCCACCTTATCGAATTGGATCAGGGCGACGGTTGGACTCGCGTACGTAGAATGTTAGGTGATATGGAAGGTTTTGTGCCAACTTCCTATATAGAATATACGTTGTTTAATACTTAAAATTTAGATGAAAAAGAAAACATTTAATATAGAAGGTGGTAACTTAACTAGTTTGGGAGAGTATCAATTTTTTTAAGATTGAGTATATTTTTGTAAATTATTTATGCAATATTTAAAAATAATAATGTTGTTTAGATGGTTCGAGATTTGTAGAGTTTTCATTTTAATTGAGGAATATTTCATCCTTAAACATTTCTTGTGGCCGTGAATATATGTATGTAATGGGAGCAAGTAAATCGCTCACTAGTAGGTATTTAACGACACAATTGAAAACAAAAATCATTCTGATGTAGAAGAGTTATAGAATCCGTTAAATGGATAAAAAGTTGAGTATTTTCAGGCCTGATTTAGTGACGATTGAAAAATTTCAATAACAGGAACGGGTCCAGAGGTATTTGAAAAATGTAAATTTCCAAATTTTAGTTTTCTATCTGTACTTTATTTTGGGAAATAACGAAAAAGGTTTTTCACATGTTTTTTTCCATTTGACTTAATCTTCCGTTATCAAAATTTACATTAATGGTTCTTCCTTACCGAGTTATCATCAACTTTTTTATTCATTATTTCAACAATCCTTTCCCTGGATACAACCAAGTAAAATGCATAATAATTGTGAACTTAAGAAGTCCTTGATGGTGATATTAAAAAACTTTTTCAGTTTGTTTTTTATTGGTTCGATTGGATCATTTGAAATAATTTTGAAGTAATAGGTGAAGGAAAACAAATTGAAAAACAGTGTCATAAAATTTTCCAGGACAGTAATTCAAATGTTTATGATAATTTTCCATACAAGGTGTTGAAAATTAATAATGATTTTTATAAGGTTGCATCAAGGGCTTTGTGCATTGTTTATTCAATGAAAGAAACATAAAGGTCCGTGATAAGTAGAAGGTTGTTCACTAAGAGAAGTTAAGGACAAATTTTAAAAACGAAAAATTAAGACGAATAAAATAGTATATTAAGTACCAAGTGTCAAAAACGTTACTTCAGTCACGAGTTTTCTAGAACTAGTGCCTTATGAAACGAGTGACTAAAGATGTTTTTGACACTAGGTGCTCACTATACTCTTTCTACGTCCGCAGGAAAAAAAACATAATAATATTATATTCTTTTAATTATATTCACAAGATGACAGACAATTATGGACGTGTCATTGAAAAACCAAATGACACAGAAGTATAAAATTTTCACGGAATATTAAATATAAATTACAGAAGATTCACTTGATGTGACGTTTAAGAAACAAAAGACAAACAAGATGTGACTTTTCGCCCTTTAAACACTAGTGTTTTAAGTGACGTTTTGCGAATGTTAAACCCGTGTTTTAAATGCGGTTTTAGTGACGGAAGTAGAGAAGCCAATGTAAAAGTGGGACAAAATATTTTACTACCTCCTGAAATAAAGGAAGAATAGATGAAAAGCAAAAGTTGCAATTGAATATTTTTTCAGATATTTTTGGAACCATCACTAATATAAAGAATTTTAAAATACTACTTAATTATTCTTGAAAATTATCAACTTTTTTCCGATTTAACCGATTTTATAACTGCCCTATTTAACGAGACTCGAATAAGAAATATTGAAAAAGACGTCGCTCTAGCTTGTAGGTATAGAATTTTCACAAAAATATGCTAAAATTGATAAATTTCCTCAATGAATAATTTGAAAATAATTGAAAATTAGAAAGTTATTTTCGGAACGTTTCAATCTCTGCGCAAATTATCTTGATTTGTACACACAATTATTTTCAAAATTTTTAGACTTTTGAACAAAATTGACTTTTTTCCTAGGTAATGGGAGAGTTTTCTAATTTTGCACTTTTACTGGAAAATCAGTCCATTATAACCTCATTTAAATCGTACCATAGCAGATATTGAATGATACAATTAAGAAAAAAATCAAAATATGTATATTTCCAATCTAATTTCACTTCACTCCTCGTATATACAATTTTCACAAAAATACACAAAAATTACTTCAGTTTTTCCTCAAAACCAAATTATTATTATTGATATTGCTGGGACCAATTTATTTCAGATTATGTCATTTTTTTATAGTAGTTTACCTAATTAGTGCGGAAAGTGATACTTTTCCGCACGGTATTGCAGATGGCCGAACGACGCTCTAGCGGAGTAATCGCGTGCGGAAAAGTCACTTTACGCACGTGTTATTTTTTCTACTAGCATGCGGAAAAAACCCAAAAGTGAACATAAAGAAACATTTCTTATTAAATACATATCAACAAATCAATTATTATTATTTGACATTCATTTGATGAGGCTTATACCAGGGCCATTAAAAAATTATTGAAAAATAAGTTTTTTTTATTAAAAATTATAGCAGAATTATAATAAATTTATTAATCCAGTCATTTGGTGAACTACAATCATACAAATATATATTTTAAATATTCAAATGTCAGTATACTCCCCAAAAATTTGACAAATTTACTTTTCCGCACTAGTGCGGAAAAGTGACTCTTTCCGCACGGCAATGGTTGCGGAAAAGTGAATTTTTCCGCACGCTAGTAGGAAAAATATTTTTATTGCAAATTAGAAAGTAGTTTTTGTTATGGTGCGTCTGAGACCACGCAAAACTTAATTTTTTCATTCATTTATTTTAATGTCATTAGATACTCACCTAAATCGTTCCTTAGTAGGTATTGAATGATACAATAATTGAACAAAAATTAAAATATATTATCCAATATCTTCAACCTTATTCCATAAAATCACCCTAGGCCAGTAAATATAGAATTTAACCTCGAACTAAATTTCACAAGTTTCAGGAACACTTACTGAGTACAAAATCACAAACTGCTGATGCTGATAGATTCCCGATATCTCGATAACTTTGCAGTTTAGAGAATAAAATTTGGCGCCTTCTGTTTCCCATAAACTTTTTTGTAAAACCGTTTACGATTTAATTAATCGGCTCTTCTATCTCGGCCGATAACTCTTTAAATAGTGGATTAATCAATAAAATACATCCAGCCATTTTTGAAGATAAATTTATTCTTTACAACTTTTGTTTAAATTTTTCTTCCTTTTTTCATTTTATTCTATTATATTTCGTACAACTACAAAATATTCAGTATTTTGATTTGATCCTGGATTATTGAGTTATTATTATTATTAATTATGTTATATTCAGATGCCATAATAAAATGAAATAAAACAAAGGGGAAATATTTTGTCAAACATTTATTCAAAATTTAATTTTAGAAAAAACAAAAAATTTTTTCAACCAGTGATTTATTTTCTTCCACTACAAATCTCGAAGTATCGACGTAACATTTTCTTCTGTTTGAATGTACATTTAAATATTTTTATAAACTAGCAGATATTGAAAAAAAATATATATATATTTACTTTTTTTTAATTTGTACTAAATGTTTACGTTATTCTTTGTTTTATTGAACAAAATAAAAAACTTGAGATCAAAGTATTTCTTAGTCATATATTTATAATGTGTTGCTTTTATGCGAATATATCTGTAAATACAGGGAGAGCAAAATACTGTCTAATAAGTAATAATCGTCTACCTACGTCCGCCTTATTTTCCCATGTTGACCAATATCCTTCTTATACTGATGTCTAAATTTACAAACCTACCGCTTTCCATAAATATACTTCTTTTACCTCGAAATGTCTCTTGAAAAAAATAATTTTTTTGAAAACTGAGTATTTTGGATACTCCCTGTATATTATTATTATTATTGAGAATATGTGGCTTAGCACAATTATTTAGTTCCTACGAAAGGAACTTAGCTGTTGTTTTAGTGATACGGGGTTAATGAGATATTTATGACTTTAAGACAATCAAAAATTGAATGTTTATCTTGCCAAGTTTCCTTCATCACATAAAAATCTTAATACCGGAAAAATTGATTTTTTTCTTGCCACACAATCGTCTTCCTTTTTGTTCCAGTCTCTTATCTTCCTTCTAGTCTATTGAACAAAGTCCTTTTCGGTCCTCGCTGTGTTGTCTTAAGGTTTTAAAATCCGAATCACCCCCGTAAATTATATAGCGATTACATTGTACATACTATGCAAATATTATTAATATTAGTTATTGAATTGTATTGTAAAATATATATATTATTGATGTATTATAGTAACTTGTAATTTGCTAAAAAATCAAACTTTTTAATAATTGGCATCAGGTTTTTCGTTTCCTGCACATATGATAGATTTTAGAATGAAGAAAATTTGTTTTTCGTGAGAAAAATGTATATTTTTTTATTTCCGCGACTAAAATCGCGCGAATTTTGTAGCTCAACTGCAGCGATGATCATTGCAAACGAAAATTTTAAGATCGCGCGTATATGGCCGCACGATTTTGCTTATTTTTTTGTTCTCAAACGTGTGACATTTCTTCGTGTTGCTGCACATTCTGATTTGTTGTTTCCGCCTGTTGTAAAGAATGATAAAAGTTCAAATACTGCTTGAATTTGAGTCTTTTATTGTACCGCAACTTTTGTAGCTCGAATGCAACGTCCGGTGTCGAATTAACGCGTAAATATAGCCGCGCGATTCTGCTTGTTTTTTTTGTTCACAAACTTGACACTTTGTCGAGCTGTTAGACGTTCTTGGTTGCTTCTAAATATTGCAAATAATGAAGAAAATTGAAAAAGTACTTTATTTTTACACTACTGCAACTGGAATTATGTCATTTTTGCAGCTCTTTTTCAGTGACCTGTGTCAAATGAACCATTTTAATCGCTATTTTCAGTAGGTATCCGATACCTTTCACATGCTGCTCAGTGCTCATTCTTACCTTCAATGTCGCGCTTATGACCAGAAATGTTTTAAAGAACGCGCGTTAATATCCGCACGATTTTGGTTGTTATTTGTTCACAAACGTGATATTTAATCTAACTGTTGCGCTCTCTGATTGGTTGATACTGCCTGTCTATTGATGAATAGCTCAAAAATATACCGCTTTTTATTTTTTTACGGCGCTTTTTTGCAGCGACCAGTTTCGAGTGAACGATTTAGATCGTGTAAATATTTTCAATAGGTTCCCGATGCCCTTCACATACTACACAGTACCGATTTTTTTTTAATAAAGAAAATTTTGCAACGTTCCGAGTCGGGTCAGAGTTGCGATTGTGATTGAAAATTCTTAAATTTGATTCCAAATGCAAATTTTAAGTTCGCATGTTTATATTTATTGTTATTTGTTCCCAAACTTTTCATCAGATTGCTGCACATTCTGATTGGATATTCTGCATGTTATTTATAAAAAGCTCAAAAATATGCTGTGTGTGATCCCGATGCCCTGCGCCTGCTGCTTTTTTTGATAAAAAAATGCCCCTTTTCCAGCCATAGCATACGCAGAAGCCTAATTAGCATTTATTACGAGAAATCCTTGAATTTTTCTCGGTTTTTTTTGTTCGTAAACCTGTGCCATTTTGTCGAGTTGTTGCAAATAAAATATACTACTACTACTTCTTATTAATTCTACTAAACATTACGATTATTTTCTCTTATCGTGATAGACACTTAGGTCGCTTTTAGTTACATGCGTTCTTGGCCGCGCGGCTTGTGACAATCGTGTGATTACGCCATAATCCTCTATTTCGCCAACGGTATTCGATCATTCATTGAGGTTGTAATAATTGTTTATTCAAATTTGATTTATGAGTAAAGAAATGGCTATTATGTTGGTGACTGAGCCATGTTTATTGATTTTGCTGACTACTTCTTGAGCATACAAAGACGAAGAATTTTTTTTTCAAGATTGACCAATATTTCGTAAGGAGCATCCAAACTATGCCGCAACTTGCCGTTGACAATGCCAATTGAATGCCAGTGACTGTTAAAACGTTTAATTCATTTGGTTTCATCGCACAATGTTCACACAACAAATTAATCACATTCTCTTTCGTCCAATCCATTTGAAAGCACGTGCTAACTGGCAGACAATCTGAATAAAAATTGAATCCGCGAGAGGCCAGTAGTTGGTACGCCCCCACTCTCCGTTCTCATTGGCTTCCTTCGAAGGAGACCGACACTTCATTGGCATACGGATGGCTTATTGGCACGTGCCAACGGTCGCGTCTACATTAAATCGGCTTTGCCAATTTGCAAACAGCGGCACAGTGTGGACGCGCCTTTAATTCACTAACAAGTTTTTATTTATTCAGGGTCTCGTATATATTTGAAAGTTTACATGGGTACTACGAAAGGTTCTATCTAACAACCACTTTCAGCACATGGTGGTCTTAGTGAAAAACTTTAGTTGATACCATCAAGTATTGTTGGTGCTTTGTTTGAGACTAACTGATTTGCTGGATTATAGTAATTTATTTTTAACAACAGGGCGATTCAACTGTTGTCATTCTAAATCTGAATAATCATCTTTTATATTTTTTAAGAAAAACCGTTTTCAAATAAAAGTTAGTTTTGATGTTTTAGCGAAATTTGTTAAATATTTAACTTTACATTGTGTAATGGAATGGTGCTGTTCATATTTTAATAACTTTCAATTTTTAATACATTAATTTGTTCAAATCTCGAGGAAAAATCGTACAAACGCCATCAGTTAAATTTTTTCTCGGTAAAAAAAACTAATGCATGGGACGTCCCTGGTTATTACTTTGTTTTCCATCGATAGTTAAAAAATAGTATCAATAAAACTCTTAGAAGTTACATTATATTCTAAACCCCCATTAATTCCCCCAATTAAGGTTACTTTAAACCAACCGAAGATAGTTGTTTTAAATGGCCCAGTTATAAAGACACAATAAGTCAACAACATTGTCAGGAATCGTATCTGATTAACTTATTGATGTCACCTCGTATTCTCAACTATATGCTACAGCCATAAAAATATAATAGAACGACTACACTATACGAGATGTTCAAAATTGTCGATAATAGAACAAAAAAACAAATTTAAAATTGGATTTTCATCAATGTATAAAAAAGTCGTATCAGATCAACTTTTTGATGTCACCTCGTATCCTCAACGATACGTCACATACATAAAATTATAATAGAACGTCTGCACTATACGGAATGTTGAAATTATTATATTTTGGATATAAAAACATATTTTAAAATTTGATTTTAATCAAGTCACAAAATATTATCTAAACAATTTTTTGACGTCACCTCGTATTCTCAACGAAATTCCACAGTCATAAAAATTCAAAAGAACGCCTACATTATTCGAGGTGTCCCACATTTTCGTTATTTGAACAAAAAGCGGATTTTGAAATTTGATTTTCATTGTTAGCTAGAAAACCGTATCTATATAACTTTTTGATTCGCACTTGTAATCTGATTTAATATACTTTCAACCAATTGAGATAATGTTTTTTATTGCCATAAAAATACTGTACGGGGTGTCCCAAATGTTCGTTCTTTGATGGAAACAACAAATCTAGCTGCTTGGTGTGCACTTTCCATACTTGATCTGTTTGTACGAGATTTTCCGGAGTTGAAACAATCTTATATATACTAAAAATACACACACATATATTGTACAAACTGTAGACATTTGAACTTTTAAAACTTTTCTGTTGTAAAGAATGAAGAATAGGTTTTTGATGACGATAGATTTAATTGTAGGCATTTAATTTTGCTTTCAAAAAGTTCGACCAATAATTTTTAATTATGTAGCAATAAAACTTTTCTATTAGAATATAAACTAATTTCGTAGTTTCTGCACAACTTTTATTCCATCTAGCTACTTCTTTTAGCATTTATCGTTAAACATTTCATGTTCAAAGGTTGCTTATATTTTAAAACTATGTATTTGTCGGTTAATCGTGTTACAGGAAATCTTAATGTCGATTGTACTGGAATGACTTATTTTACAAAACAAGAAAATGTCTTGAATGTTCTTCAAGTCGATCTCAAACACATTTTTTAGATTGACCAACAAAACTTGTATTAAAATTATTGGGAGAACTAATTAGATCTATTTGATACATATTTCTGGCCAAAATTTATATTATGGAACTTTTATAGTGCTGGTAACAATTTTTCCCTTATTTCTTTGACTATTTCCAGTACTATCGAACAATGATATAGTCGAAACTTTCGATATTTAAGTAAAACTACTGTAAAATGTCTAATAAACCGAAACTCTTGAAAGTATGTACCAATTCTTATAAAAAGAATATAATCCGTTATAGCATTCATTAATTTCTATTTTTTGTATTATTTTCATAAATTCTCATTTCCTTGTTGGAAATCTGAGCATTTATTTACGTGAATTTGGAAGAACATTGATTTAAGCATCGTATATTGGTCCATCCTTTTAATAAATATAAATTTTCATTGATTTATTGATTTTTCACATATCACGTATTTCATATCATCATTTTAAACATATTTTTCTTAAGAATATCATCATGGCATCTTCAAATATATTTATTATGTCCATAAAATACTATTTAAAACGCGCATTTTTCGAAAAGTAAGACGATTTTGGTAAGCAAATATCAAATCTGTGAGTGTATCTGACTGATCTTGTAATATAAACTAGCATTGAATGTATTCTCGTTTTTTTTTGTGAACCTACCCAGATAAAATATTCCCGTTGAACAGAAAAAAAAAACATAAACTGGCTTAAGATCGGATTTAATAATTAATACGACTATCGACATTTGCTGGGGCA
>CAJUYG010000881.1:79764-119804 GCA_910591675.1 Galerucella calmariensis | reverse complement strand
ACTGTTGCCAAATTTCAGCATTCCGGCCTGTATTCTAGGTGGCCATGCAACCAATTACCACTCACAAATCACCCTAACCACAAACAACCTACCCTAACGTCGCTGACAAGAGGAAATCAAACGCGGCATCGACCAATGAAAGATTGGATAGCCATGTGTATGGCTGGTTGCATCATAGTAGAGTTGTTATTTAATGTTATTTTTTTTATTGGTGAACCATTCTACCTATTTAAAACACGCCTCAGCTTGTTTAAATCGATTAAAAAACGCGCGTATTTTAAAGTTACCGTGGCAACATCAACAACTCGAGAAACGAAGTATAAATCATGTCTAAATGACAATTTTTTTATTGATCTGACAGGAGTAGTTTGTAACATCAAAACTTTTATTCGAACAATATTTAACAATATCAAATTTATAAATTAAAATAATAAGTGCCGTTGGTATTGTTTGAAATATTAATATTTCGATTTTTCAAATCTTAGGAGATGGTATTTAAATTAATACTATTGACATTCACAGAAGGTTGAACTTCCATCAGAATACAAATTATTTTATGTTTTTCTCATTTCCATGACAACGCAAGGTATACATCATACATCACGAATTCAACCATTTGACATTTAGTTCTTATTTCCATCTATGCTTTCCATTTCTTGTTGTTGTAGTAGTTATAGACCAGTATTTATAATTTCAAAGTGCACCAATAAAAAAAAAGCGTAAAGTATTCTTGGATAAGTGGTCTTTAAAACACTTGCTCTATTTCGCCGTCGTGCTCGAAAAATCGCGCGTGTTTTAAAGACCTTAATATCCACTTATAAATTAATATACTATTTTTTACAACCACTATCGAAAGTCGTCTTTTGTGCCTTGAAAAGCAACTGAAAAGTTGATGTTTTCCGCGAGCTGTCATAATTTGACATTATTGGAGCTCTTAAACAAAAAGTAACTTTAGCGCATGCCTAATTTTATTTATAGATAAAAGAAAGCTAGTGGTTATTTTAATATAAACTGTAGAATAAAATATTTTAGTTAATTTTTTAATATGTTAAAGCATCGAACGACGCTGACGCGTCGCGCGGCAACTTTCCCTCTCGACTGCCGAAGTACTACTTTCGGCTCTTTATACACAAATAGCTATTATATTATCTGATAATATTCACCAAATTTATACTACATAATAGATGACGTTTTTTAGTTTTTTTTAACCAGTATGAGTACTGGTTGGTTTCCTTAATAATATTTTACGTTTTGTTGTTGAATCAATATTTATGTGCTAATTATTTGTGTTATTGAACCTGAAGCATCACCCAGTTTGTTTAAATTTCTATTAACTTTTATGTAATCATAATTTCTCCAAAAAAGTTGCAGATTTCAATGGTGCTGAAGTTTACCCGAAATTCTCTAAAACTCCCGAAAGTTCGTAGCGAAAAATAAATTACGGGGTAATTTTTCACTACTACGTAGAATTTTTATCAATTTAGTATTGTCCTTAACAAATCTAATTTAACAATTGATAATGAAATTTTTATGCTAAAAATTGGAATTCATTAGGTAGTGTATTATTGCTTACTACTCTCAATATTAAATGAAAGGGAGGTAAAAATTTCAAGGAAGAAATCAGACAAAATTACATCAACTGGTAAATCTTTTTTTATAGATAAACAAAAAAAAACAAATACAAAAAATGTTGGTAATTGTCAAGAGCATGGCTTTCTCGTATTTTGGGCCAACATGACCTTTTAAAAACGAATATTGGGCGTCGACAATGACCAAAACGTAGGTATACAACTAATATATATGGGGTTAGTCTGAAATAATTGTATCTTTTAAAAAATACACGTATATAACAATACCGAATATGTAATGTAATAAAAAATGTATATTTTGCAGCAAATTGAACCATTCCCCTAATAAAATTGGATGTGCGTTTAAAATGTAATCTGGTTTACCTGTAGAACGCCATTAAAAATATTTATGGCGGTTTCAATTAAAAAATGTGTCACAGTAGTGAATTTACGGAATTGATTTATTTTGACAATTCAATATTAGAGATTTCAAGTAGCTGAGTTATGTATCTGCATTAACAAATATAAAACAAAACTTTACATAAAAAGGAAATATTCATAGCAATGGTAGGTATGCCTATTTCCTATATATTCTTATTATTTCAGACAAACTTTTTTAAAAACAGCAATGAAAATATGCATAATAACTAACATCATATAAAGAAGAGTGACATATGTATAAAAATAATGAATCTTATTATCAACAAATTTCAACTTTACATACATATTGTATAAAATTCAAAATTTCATCTTAACTAGATATTTTAGATTAACCTGTGCAACATCATATACAATATATTCGTTGTAAAGCAGATGTGATTTGTCTGCAGCTGCTTGGTTAACTCCTTTACCTACAGGCACTACGATATTGTCAATATGTTTCACAAAATTTGGATCTGGATGAGTTTTTCCAAGTGCTGCAAAAATTATAAATAAATAAAAATGCTAGAAATACAATGAGAATGTTGAATTGAATTGACTGTGCGGACCCTTAACATGAGGAATTTACTCATATTACTTTAAATGCAACCACATGTTATATACAGGGTGTCCCACGATAATTAAGACAAGTAATATATCAGAATTGGCAGTAGTAGATAATTATAATTTTGGGGGTGTAAATTAGAGCAAATGTTGCATCTTTTTTTGTTTTTGTGTTACCCAATACGTTATTTGTTTTTGGTCACGTGACGTCGCATTCAAAATTATTAATGGGACAACCTGTATATTTGTGCCTTTCTGTGTTCCTCCCGATAAAACAATTCCAACTAATTAGCACACTTGGGGTCTAAAGTGATTAATTCAAGAGCTACTAATTTTCGGCAATCCTACAATTCGTACGTAATGATTAAGACAAACCAATATTATAATTTTTAATAATACTTGGAAGTTCATAATGGAACGACCTGTATATTATCATGGAGTAAAATTACATAAAATTGTGTTTTTTCCACAAAAACTTGTTCACCTATTAAATTAATATCGATTATAAAGTAGCATAGCAAATCTTATAAAAAAGACCGCCTATTGTCAAGTTTGCCATGATAATGACAAAAGTGCCAATAAGACAATATTGGTTTGTCTCAATCATTACGTATGAATGTAAGATTGCCGAAAATTCAGGGGATTCAATTATGAATTTTTCAACTTACAATCCTTCAATTAAGTACCTGTAGCTCTTGAATTAATCACTTTAGACCCCAGGTGTGCTAGTTAGTTGGAATTGTTTCTTTGGGAGGAACACAGAAAGGCACAAATATACAGGTTGTCCCATTAATAATTTTGAATGCGACGTCACGTGACCAAAAACAAATACCTCATTGGGTAACACAATAATAAGGAAAGATGCAACATTTGCTCTAATTCAGATCCCCAAAATTATAATTATCTACTACAGCCCAATTCTGATATATTACTTATCTTCATCGTCGTGGGACACCCTGTATTTCAAAGTACAGTTTTACTAGGTTTGGTCTGTCAACCCCATCTGCTTTGGGTGTTTTTTGAGCTAAAAGAATTCCACTTTAATGAAAAAATACAGATTGGGAAAGAGTTTAATCGGGCATACGATTTAAACAAGTACGACAAGGATAATATGAGAAAAACTACTTGAAAGAGAGAGAAGAATAATTGTGGGCAGTTGGCGATGGGCGTATTTAGTTCCAGAGGCTGGAAGAACGTTAATCGCCCCCATATTTTACACAAAATATCATTTGTACAAATTAATCTGCGCTTCTGGCAACAGCGGTTAAAATAGGGGGGCGATGAACATTCTTCCACCTTCTGGAACTGAATACGCCCATCGCCAACTGCCCACAACAACAAAAGAGGTATGCCATAATTTTTTTAAATACAAATATTAAATAAGAAAAACGAAATTTGAGTAGCCAAAATGGAACATCTGGAAAGCAAGATATATAAAAAATAGACAGAAGCAGAATTATAGAAATAAGTAGTTTCTTGAAGTAGAAAAATGATGATGACGTCATCCCCAGACGGTATACTCTGGCAAGTTTATCTGAAGCTCTGAAAGGAATGCATTCGAAAACATTCGATATTGCCACATTTAACTATGGAAAAGCTAAAGTGCTAAATATGTAGTGATAATGATTGGAAAAGGGACTTTTTACTATTAACAATATCAACAATATGATTAAACGTTAATTCTTCGATGTGCTTGTTTCCTTGGATTTTTTCTATTAACAGTATTTTTTCAATTTATGAATATTAAAAGATGAGCACTTTTCCAAATTTGTTACGGGCTTCTTCAAGCTCTGACAGCGTTGTACGAAAACCATAATTACCACACTCTCCGAATTACATAGAAATAGAGATAATTTAGTCCTCAGCTACAACAGGTTACAACGTACAAGAAGGAGCACCGATTACTACGGCAAAAAAAATGTTTAATGCTCTTCCAATAGATATAAAAAACCTAAACGTCAAAACATATCTTTTAAAAAATGCCCTCTATTCCATCGAGTAGTATCTAGAAAGAGATTTTAATATGTAAATGTATTCGTCTTTATATTTTGATGTTTGTCTTCCTATGTATTGCTACCATTAGTATCTTACCTAAGAAGCTTTGTGCTAGTATTGTTATTTTTTATATTAAGTGTAACATTTTTCCTCTATTTGTTATATCTGACCTGAAAAAGCACTTTAGTGTAATACTTTACCAATAAATAAACTAAACTGAACTAAACTACATAATTGGTGATTTTTATCGAAAGCTGACTTCTTATTGGCAAGCGCGTGCGTGTGTTCTTCCCTCTCACTTCGTCAATTGCCTGATATTGATTTATCCAGTGGCTTTGGTATTGTCAGTTACCTTTGTATTTTCAATTTTATTTGGTAAAATTGGTACCGTATGCAATTTGCACGCTTATGACAGATATGCCTCGCCTCTTACCGATTCCCCGTAGCTTCAGATAAACTTGCCAAACTATAGTTCACCAAGTTTATTAAATTATAATTTGAAAAAAGTTTTTTTTTATTTAGCTAATAATGAATTTATGTGTTGCACTATATAAGCAAATTGAAGATTTAGCCAGTTAGAATAGAGTACACGCATATTTCATATTTTGCCAAGATATTAATTTATAATAGTAAAGTTGATATCAAAAATAACTAATAATAGGAAATAAACCAGTTTCCATTGGAAATTACTTCCAAATTTTAAAACAAAATGAAAATTTCATTGCAGTTTCTGACCACCACCCGAGGATTTGCGAACGCTACCAATGATACGTGTGATGTCATAGCATGGGATTACTTTTGTCAATATGGCCGGTATTGCATTAGGTTCTGTGTAGTTTTGTATTGTATTTTAATTAACTATTAATTGCTTTATCGACGTAAATATATCATTTATATGTTTGTTTGAGACCATTACGTGTATATGTGTGCTTTTTTTTATTTCTAAAGGTCAACATAAACTGCAAAGTGGACATAAATATTCGATATTTAGGAGACCTTATAAAGCGTCAATTCCCACCAATAGCAAAATTTATGCTTGTACCCTATTGAAAAAATTGTGAAAAGGAAATGCTTACCTCTGACACTATCCATTCCTTTAGGTAATTTGGTAATATTTTCAGCAGCTAGTCTATCGTAGGTATTACCTAGGGCGACATCGCACAATAACAATAGACCTTTGGATTGCGTTGACGTTGCAAAACAGTATTGTGCCGATTTGGAAACCATATCAGCAAAATATATTCCTTTACCGAACATGTATCCACTAACTGGAGCTTCTGGAGGAGCTATACGAAGTCCTCGAGATAAAATACCTTGAAAAAAAAAGTTAATTGTATTTACTTAATTACAGAGCATAAGTAGAGTCTGTTCAACCATCCTTTGCCGTTACGTCATAATCGGTGACGTATTCTGCTGTTTTACGTATGTCTTATATTTGTTGAATGTTATTTTACACTTAACCTCAAAATTATAATCAATGACATATGTTAAGAGTTGTTTTCAAAATATTACAACTAAACTGTCAAAAGTAACAGATAAAATGTATGTCGACCCTAGATAAGAAATACGTTAATGACGTCATAATTCCGTCTCATCCATTTCATGAATGAGAGAGCAAGCTGGCAAATGTATGACGTAACGGCAAAGGATGGCTGAACAAACACTACGACATCGCTAAAATCTTAATGTTTATAAAATGATATAGAAGACAGAGGCTTATTACCATGTTGGATAGACAAACAGCCCACAGAGGGGTTGTGTTATGGATCTAGTAGGGTTGCCTAGACAATTAAGGCTAGAGAATTTGTGATAGGTGTCCTGGCAGTCCTATCACATAAACAGGCAACACCAAAAGCTCCAACTAGTGTGGAACAAAGAATATAGAATATGCGAAATGGAAGAAACCTCCACAAACATTTATTTATAGAATGCAAGACACTACACCTGGGAGACAACTGAATATAACAGAAAGACTTGCCTAAACTGAAGCTTAGAGCTGCTTGACTCGGTACTAATTCAAGAACTAAACATTTAGTGCGAGTTAATATTGGAAACAATATTGTTTACAAGAAAGTTGACTGTATGATATGGTAAATGAATTTGTTACTGAATTTAGTACAAGCGCATAAGCATAGTAACTTGAAAATAGGTCAATATTGGTTTGAAAGGTTCCTATATCTTTTTGCTGATCTGTAGTGGATGTATTGAGAAATAGCGATGGAAAAAGAAGTTGTTATTGGGAGGTGCGGTTAAATTTGTTTTTGATTTCAGTTATGTTAACACAGGGCCGGAAAAGTTGCAGATCTAAACATATCTTTTCTAGTGCGTTATTATGTTTCACAGCATATAAACAATGATATGATTTGTACAATTCAATTAGCAATTTTACTTGCTCCTGGGACCATGACATATTTAAGTTTTCAACACAACTTAAAGGCACGCTACAAAATAAAAGCACTTTTATTTATATTTTAGGCTGGCCGTACATAACCTTAAAATCCGATTTGGGCAACTAGCGCGCATGTTTAGTATTAATAGTTGCATGTTTAATATTAATAGTTGCTTTTTTTCTATCCACCGGCTTAGCTTAGCTAACTACAGAATTCTAAAGCTGAGCTGAATTATAGTTCGAACGAACATTTCAAACGCTGTTAAGTCGACAATATTGGCGCAAGCGCATTTGCATACAATCAAAGATGGAAGGGTAAACAAATTAATAAATTAAAAATGTATTTAATCAGAACTTTCAAATTATAATGCTAATTAAAATGAAAATTACCAGTAAAATCAGGATACTAGTAGCTCAGAAAATGAGTTTACTGGATCCACATTTGGAACAACGCAACAGGTCTTGAAGAAGGTAAGCCTTTATGAATTAAAATAAAAATTCAAAATCTATTTTATTAAAACAGCTCCAAATATGTTTTTTGAGAATATAATCTTCATCAGATGTCAAAAATGAGTGACTTTTCTTGCATTCGCGATTAAACTTAGCTAAGAAATTTTGCTAAGTTGAAAATCCGGCATACTTGGCGGAGCAAGGGAGGAGGTCAGTTGATCTCAGTAAATCTAACTTCATTAGAGTACACGCATATTTCATATTTTTCTTAGATATTAGTTTATAATAGTAAAGTTGATATCAAAAATAACTAATAATAGGAAATTTCCAGTGGAAATTACTTTCAAATTTTAAAATAAAATTCAAATTTCAATTAACTTTCCGACCACCACCCGAGGATTTCCGAACGCTACCGATGATACGTGTGATGTCATACAATTTGTTCACTTTTGTCAATTTGGCCGGTATTGCATTAGGTTCTGTGTAGTTTTGTGTTTATATTGTATTTTAGTTAACTATTAATTGCTTCATCGACGTAAAAATATCATTTTTATGTTTGCTTGAGACCAATACGTGTTTGTGTGTCCTTTTTTATTTCTAAAAGTTAACGTAAAGTGGAAAGTGGGCATAAATATTCGATATTTCCGAGGATATTTTAAAACTTTTAGAAGAAAATATTTTATTTACTAGTTCAGTGTTGAGTGACGATTCTTTCATATTTTGTGAGTAAAGGTTTTGTAAAAGCACAAACTGATAACTTGCCCAAAGTAGACTCATTTATGCTGCTTGAATTTATGAAGTCAAATAGATTCTTTAATACAGAGGATATAAGAGGAATTAAAGCATTATCATAAGTACGATTTAAACTATGTATTATAATATATAATATATACCAACCATATTTCAATGTGTGGTCGTATGAAAATAATGTTTTTATGGTTGATTCCTAGACTTATAGGTACATAACCTCAAACTATTTAAGAATAAAAATTACCAGCATAGAAGTAGGTATGTACTTACATTAAAAAACAAAATTAGTAGGTATTTGTCGAAATATCGTCTTTGTTTCGACGCATAGCTTGCAACCATAATACCCTTTTCTTAAGTGTATTTTTGCTTGCGCCACCAGGTAAAGTAACAAATATTGTGTCTGGAGTTTTATAGACGTTGATTTACACTCTGGAACTATGCAATAATTGGAATACAAAGTTTTTGTTTCGGCTTTATCCATTTTTAAAGTTTTCAGAAACAAATTAGGTCGCAAGAACTCAGAGCGTGATACACGAATAAGAACATAAGCAAATGACGTC
Organism: Galerucella calmariensis; assembly: GCA_910591675.1. NCBI lineage: Eukaryota > Metazoa > Arthropoda > Insecta > Coleoptera > Chrysomelidae > Galerucella > Galerucella calmariensis. The sequence continues at coordinate 111,108 of CAJUYG010000881.1, read as the reverse complement.
ACTCCATGGGGCAGCCATCTTTATGACGTAAATCGCGTTTTGGCGGACTTAATTTTATGATTTTTGAAGTCATTTTAAAAGTAAAGTTTATATTTTTTTTGAAAAAATAAGCATGCAAGGTGTTAGGAAACCTGATAAAGCGTCAATTCCCACCAATAGCAAAATTTATGCTTGTACCCTATTGGCAAAACTTAGATTGGTGGTAGAAAAAAAGTAACTATTGTATACAAGAAAATAGAACATGTTCCAATTTCTTGCATGCAAGTTGACTGAAAATGCGCGCACAACCACTTGTATTCAATTTAGGCTGAAATATTGTACCGTGTCAAACGGCTCTTAGTCCCTGAGACTTTAGTTGGTAACTGAGTAAAAGAAGGTTTCAGTGAAAGTTGACCTCAAAAAAATATAAAATACCTGCAAAATTAGTCACTCGGGAACCATGCCACAGCAGCTTGTGATTAGACATTGTTTTGAACTTCTTGAAGCGCTCATCTTCACCATGACGTTTAACTTGAAAAACTTCTTCAATTTGTAATTTAAAATTGTGTGTTGTTCCATGAGTGTTTCTCACATACTCTGAAATAATACCAAATTCTTCAGAACTCCTATCTAATAATTCAATGTCAGTATTCAAAGTGCCATAGCAATTATCTACAGATTGATTGGATGATTGCATCAAGCTAAAAGCTATTTCAATTTCCTCGATACTATTAAGCATTTCAAGTTTTTTCTGAACAGCCTGTTTATTGTCTATTATGTCTGGGCTACGTAGACCGAAGGAATGTGGTATGAAAGTGTAAAATCTATTAGTAGCATCTAAAAAATAAGCTTTTCTTCCATTTGATGCAATCAAATCCTGTATTTCTTTCAACACTCCAAACGCCTTTTGTATTTGCGATTTACTTAATTTTCCGAGCGGCATTTTTTTTGTATCCAATTCAAATTCAATCATGAGCTTTTGCATGGCTTTTATATCGAAAATCATCTTAACTAAATCTTGAATTTTTTCCGGTAAAGTTGAAGGCGATTCGACAATTTCGAATTTTTGAAGATCGTCTTCGGCGTAGTCGATATCAATAGGGTACATTTTATTGGGCATTTTTTTGAAGTTGTCTCTGTTTTTCCACTCATTTCCAGTTTTTTCCAGATAACATGAGGTGAATATACTTTTGGCAAAGTCTAAAGAGTTCATAAACTGTGTAGTGTGGTCCCCAATGTTTGTACCAGTCCTAAAAATAATTTATATATTCTTCCCATAAAAAATTTGTATTTTATTTTGTACCGGGTAGGCAAATAAGATCAGCCTACAGCCATATCTTGCTATTGAAATATAGTATATAATTATTTACAGACTTGACCAATAGATGGAGTAATTGAAGAACGTGTCACGGGACACACGGTAAGAACTTTAGTTCCATTTAAGCAATAATCAAATACACATATATTAATATAAGAATTTATTTTACTCTGGATGAAACTTCACTTAACAATCCTATATAATCGATTATTTCTAATCGATCAACAATCGACTATTATCAATTATCATCAATCAATTAATAATCGATCATTTTTTATCGATCAACGATCGATTAGATAATCGATTATCAACAATAGATAAAATAGTCGATTATCAACAATCGATTAATGATCGATAATCAACAATCGATTATTAATCGTTTAATAAACGATTGTGTGTAATCGATGAATATTCGAATATTTCCAATCCGATCCACAATCGATTAATAATCGATCATTTTTTATCCATCATCGATCGATCATTATTAATCAATATATAATCGATTATCATCAAGTTGTAGTTGTGGAGTAGTAGATGAATTATTTCGTTACAAAATTCTGTCCTCGGTTTTATTCTTCAATCTATCGATTAATTTAAAATCTTTCCAGCATTTTTTTGGTTTAAAACGGACGTGCGTAACTGTAGGGTATATCTCATAATCGATTATCAACAATCGATTATTATACTATTATATTATCAACCTTTGTGTAAAATTTAAACCCGAGACCTCGATATATGGCGGCATTACAGTTTTCTGAAGCCTATGAATCGCTGCTTCGTAAACACATAACGCAGCAACGTAACGGTTAGATCTTTTGCGCCGCGACCCCCGGTCGCTCCAACCTAACGTAAAGAACTAAAGTTCTGATAATAGTAAAAAATGTATCTGAATAAATTCAAGTAGATCACCAGCACTGCGAATACCAGCTTTGCATAGAATTTTAATGTAGCATCGGTGGTTCAGTGGTAGAATGCTCGCCTTCCACGCGGGCGGCCCGGGTTCGATTCCCAGGCGAAGCATATGAATCGCTGCTTCGTAAACGAGAGAGAGACTCAGGAGAGAGCACACGCACGCAAGCAAGGCACATAACGAAGCAACGTAACATAACGTAACGGTCAGATCTTTTGCGTCGCGACCCCCGGTCGCTCAACCTGACGTAAAGAACTAAAGTTGAAAAAAGGGGACACAATACATCTTTACTGTCACGCGGGAGGCCCGGGTTCGATTCCCGGCCGAAGTCTATGAATCGCTGCTTCGTAAACGAGAGAGAGAGACTCAGGAGAGAGCACACGCACGCAAGCAAGGCACATAACGAAGCAACGTAACATAACGTAACGTAACGGTCAGATCTTTTGCGTCGCGACCCCCGGTCGCTCAAACATAACCTCACGTTAAGAACTAAAGTTCCAAAAAAGTTTTCCATATGATTCCAACTTATCAACTGACCAGCGCAGGCATAAAACCGAAGTGCTTGTAGAAACTGATTCATGAGAACACACGCGCTCAAGGCACATAACGCAGCAACGTAACGTAACGGTCAGATCTTTTGCGCCGCGACCCCCGGTCGCTCCAACCTAACGTAAAGAACCAAAGTTCCAATAATTAATATTTGGTGGACCTACAAGTCTATAAATAACTTCAAGACCATACTAGAATTTGATTGGAAGATATTATAGCAGATAGCAATACTTATTTGCTCACCCAGTATTATTACAAGTAGGCATTACCTTCCCCAAGATTGAAACACCCAATATGAATTAAGATTATCTGCTTCAAGTAATTGTATCTTGTGATAACTATTTTTCCCTAGCTGTATGTCAGTTAATCCTAAAACTACAGTATACTTGTCATTTCCTTCTTCATAAATATGAGCACAGTCTTCCATGTTGGATAATGGATCGACAGCAGCACCACCTTTCAATGTCAGTTTAACCTTATCTGGTATGAATTTTATATATCCACTTTTATTTTTTGTTTGATTAATTTGGATTCTAGGAGTTGGATCTGCACCCCAATTACAGATGCACTTTTCAATTATGAGATCAGCTATTTTTCCTACATAGTTTTTACATTCATCAAGAAAATCATCGGTTACAACATGAATTTGATGAGTTTCAGCCATTTTCATTCTTTGATTCATTTTTTCAACTTCTACAGGAGTTGATATGATTGCAGCCACATTTTCATCTATTTTAGTAATTAATTTTCCACCCATTGATTCTATTTGTTTCTTTATTTCTTCTTTGCCTAAAAACAGGAAAAAAAACAGATATTTTTCTTTTTCAATTTAGTATAAAATTTACCTTTGGGAGGTTTACCAATAATAACCAATTTCATTTCATATAGAGGTGGAGCCTCTTTTTTTACACGTGGTTCAAGGAAATTTATATTTTCAGTTTTTACTGGGGCTTCTGTTCTATATAATCTCTTCAATGGTACAAATACATAATTAGCAAGCTTCTTTTTGGTTAGGTTTTGTGGAACAACAAAGGGTTTTCTTTCAGGATCTTTTTCAGAGACATCACATTTGGCCCATTCTGATATGTTGCCAGTACACACATACCCACTATTTTCAAACACTAACTGCCCATTACAATTTTTACATGGAAGTAAAGCACCAAATGTCATGAGATCTGATAGCCTTTCTACCATGGTAGCTTTATCTGATGGAATTGCTTGATTATTAGTCATAAGTAAATTTGTTAGATCTTTAACAGGTAACTTATTCAGTTGTTCTTTATATGTATATATTTGTGTATTTTGTACCTTATATTGACGCTTATTTATTAATGTATCTGTTGTAGCTGATTCAATTTTTAATTTCTTCATTTCTGGATCATCAGGATTCACTGCAGCTAATTCTTTCAAAACAAATTCTTGATCTTTCTTTTCAAGTTCATAAAATCCTGGTAATTTATCTCCAGATTCAAAATATCCTAAGTCATTCCTAATTGCGACAAAACAAGAAACATGATGCCACATATCCTGTCCATCAAACTTCTTACCCACTTCAGTGTCATAAGATTTTTTTGAAATGCGTATTTCACCTTTTAGAATTTTTTGGTGACAACCCCTACACATAGCTCTTCCAGAAACGGCATTTTGAATTAAAAAGTCTTTGAGAGCTTTTTGTTTCAATTTGTTAGCAGTGTTCCCACCTCTTTTTTTTCCTTTTTGATCATTGGTAAATGTGTCTGGAAGAATGTTAATTCTAGCTATATCAACCTTTTTTTTAATTTTGTCTTGATCTTTCAGCAACAAAGATTCAAAATTATGTATTTCAAAGGTGTTTTTAGGTCTCTGTTTCTTGAAAAAGCAATTAAAGTCAAACCAATACTGTATCTTATTATCTTCCTTTAAAGATTGAACATTAACGCCTAAACGTAAGGTACCCATTCCAATGGGTACCCAACAGCCCCTGCAAGTGTCAATTGAAGTTGCATATTCTGCTAAATAAGGATATTTACTATTAGCTGAAACTGTTGGAACTGATTGTGATTTAAAAGGTATGCTATCCCAATAATTCATATAATAACTCATTGTTATACAAAAAATAATAGGTATCTTCTATCTACAACCATAGGTAACTAAAATATGAAAAATACAACAACCATAATTATGCAACTACACTACATATCTTTTATCTAAGAACAAGAACAAAAAAAATTTCTAGTTTCTACTTTTGTCAGATTTGGTAAATAAATATTTTCAAATAAGTATTGTTTATCGTATATTTCTTATTCTTTCTGATCTTGATTTAGTAATATACTAGCCACCAGCCATTTAGGGTCATTCCGTTGTTGAAAGGAGGCAGGAGGCATTATATAAAGTAAAGGTATATACAAATTGATTACATGTATTTGATATTTAAATAACTATTCTTATTATACATACATACTCGAAAATGTGGAAGTTACATTAGCAATAATGGATGAATAATGTTTGAAGAGGCCATCGTGCTGTGCGCACACATCACTTTTTCAAGGTCAAGTTTATTTGAATTTTTGAATTCAAAAATTTGTTGTTTGGTGGTAATATTCTTTATTTATTTGGTAAATTGTTTTAACCCTTTCACTATCACTCCCCATTAGCGTTGTTCAAAAATTCTAATTGTTATCAAGCAAGATATAGGGACCATGTAGATAATATTTTTGCAATATAGGAGAAAATAACTTACTCCCACTCTTCAAAATACAGGATGTCCATCATGATGTATAAACGCAGTACGTGGAAGTAAATATACGTATAGGTACTTATTTTTTAACAAAAAAAGCTAAACTACACATATATTTTGTAAACAACTACATTTAATTTACATGAAATGGGGAAAAACAATTCTTCTACATCCTGTGCAAACTTCGTTTCAGCAGCCTCATCATTTCCCTTATTTACAATTTATTGTTGTTCAGTAATCAATAATTCCTCAGCTTCATTGTTGACGTCTTCAATTTGATCTCCATCCTCTTTATTTGCCTCTACTATATCATCTAAAAAGACGTCATTCGGTTGCTTCCCATACATTTCATCCCAATCGACATCATCCTAGAGAAATTCCACATCTGAAACAGCATCATTTTCTGAGTAATACAGCAGTTCGTCTTCATTCAGAACCCTTTTTGGATTATTTTCCCACTTGCTATCTGTATAAAAAGAAGAATAAGTGCTAACCCAAAAATAAATAAATTTACAATTCTTACAGTTTTATTTATCTGAAGCAAAATTTTGTATTTTAGGTCGGCGAACTGTGTTTGTACACTAAAAATCAAACGTCATTTGTGAATCTCGTGACACGTAAATCCTTATTAATTATTATGGAGATCTAAGATAGTTATATTTTATACTTAAGTACCACAAAAAAGTCTAGAAACCATCAATATTCAATAATTTTCCAGTTATTCCAACAGTTGTGGGATAACCTCTAAATCACATGCGTTACTCACACCGCACTGCTGATATAAAACTATTTGCCCAGGACCGGTATAAATTATCGCGGTCTGTTTACCCACTCAAGTACATGCTAAGAGGCGTACATTGTGATGTACAAATGTAGTTTGTGGATAAAAATTATGTATTCCAGCATATCATATATTTTGACGTACAATGGTAATGTACAAAAATAGTGAAAGGGTTAATTACCAAACAAAAATATTAAATTGTGATAAAATATGATTGTGGCTATCTATGATTGAAGTTTTTGTCAATGCTTCACTTTCTTGTTTAGGTACCGCAAATGAGTTTAAGAGAAACCGCGAGTCCATAAAGTTAACATTGAGGAAATTTCCTATCTAACTATACATTTTGGCAAGGTGTCTCATGGACCATGGAGCTAATCGTCATGGTCTCTTCCGAGATTGGCGCTGGTTGCAAAACACTAATTATACGGTTTCAGTAACTTGCTTAAATAACTATGGTCGATAAATGTTGGTCGGGGACTGGAAAAGTCTATGTTAAATCCGATCTAATAAGTTGGGAGGGTAGGGCGACCCCATAGCACCAAGATCTCATGCATATAGGCTTTGTGCATCCTCCTGGAAGTCATTTGACTTCATTACTAGTTATTCTCTCATATAGAAAGCATTGTTGTATATATCTAACCCTACTATATCTGAATATGAATTCCACGATACCAAGTCGGAATTTTTCTTGCGGATACGTTGACTTTAAAAAGTTCACCACATACATTGCAACTACTAAGTCGATGTGACATAACCAACGCCATCTAACGGAAACCCTTCGAACTTTTTTAATCGCTAATATTTAAACGTTAAAAATCCTACACATAATCTCAAAGGAAGACACCACCATTTTTAGTTAGGGTTAGAAATAAGAGAGAAATAATCTGGTATAATATTTATTGAATTATACCTAATAAAATCTCGTACTAAACATGATTACAAATAATTTTAATATCACTGTGTCCACTTAATACAACACGAACAGCCACTTCAATATTCTTAAGAAAAAAAACGACTAAAAAGTTGATCACATATAATGTGGTTCTTGGATTATTTTAAATAATTTTGACAATTATAGACGTCATCGTTTCCATGTTTGACTACTTCTGAGATAGCCGAACATATATAGTTTGGCAAGTTTATCTGTAGCTACGGGGCGTCGGTAAGAGGCGAGGAAAAACATGGTGTATATCTGTCAAACGTACAAATGGCGTACGGTACCTATTTTACCAAGTAAAACTGAAATTACAAAGGTAACTGACAATACGAACACCACTGGATAAATCAATATCAGTCAATTGACGAAGTGAGAGAGAAGAACATACGCACGCGCTTGCCAATAAGAAGTCAGCTGGTCGATAAAAATCACCAATTATGTAATCGGAGGGTGTGGTCATTATGGTTTTCGTACAACGTTGCCAGAGCTTTAAGAATCCCATAACAAATTTAGAAAAGTGTTCTCTTTTAATATTCATAAATTGGAAAATAATGTTAATAGAATAAATCCAAGGAAACAAGTACATTATAAAATTAACGTTTAATCATATTTTTAATATTGTTAATAATAAAAAGACCCATTTATAATTATTATCACTACATAATCAGTTCTTCTATTTTTTTATAGTTAAACGTGGCAATGTCGAACGTTTTCGACTGCATTCCTTTCACGATTTCAGATAAACTTGCCAAAGTATACTTGACAAGTTTGATAAGTCAGTGACTGTTACAAAATCTATCATTAGTCTATCGACAGATTGAAATTGGGGGTAGCAGTATTGCATTTAAAGTTACTGCGTGGGGAATTCAAAACGTTACCAGCTTGTTAAACTGCACTCGTACTTCAGGTCAAATATTTAGACATCTTAGGAGATTTTCTCCCTTCTTTTAAAGAATCATAAAAATATTGTTTAAAAAATTCAAGAACCACATAGATTAAATCAAATTATGAATTTAGGACTAAAATTTGACATAATCTTACAATATTCATTATAAAAAAAGTCCACCTTATTTAGGACATTTTGTATAGCAAAAAAAAAAACGGTTGCTAGTATTATACTGTAAAATTAATAAAAAGCAATATTACCATTACATTGTAAATAATTAATTAACGTTTATGCCAATTTTTATATCTTCAAATTTTTACACTAAACCAAACCCTCACAAAAAATGCCCAGAAGTCCATTTTAAAAAATCACCCACAAAAGCTGCTTTACAACAAGTGATATTCAAACAAATGGATATAATTATCGTTTTTTTCAATAAGTAGCCAAGGCAAGTATTTAACGATATGTTAGGTACATTTGAAACAGGTATCTTGAAGCTAAAACTTCTTTAGCACAAACATATTATTCATCTATTGGATTTAGCCGACGAGAGAATGAGATAGAATACAAATATACAATACAATGTGTCCTATTATTTATCTTCGTTATGTAACTGTCTCTGAATATTTCACTTCCACCGGCTTTCTTTACAATCACTGATTTTAATATACCAATCATTAAAACATCACATACACCACACCCAGTTTCATTTTCAAGAAAACTTTCAATCTCTAAGCCGTTTTTTCCACATTATTAGAGATCTCCAAGACAGCTTCTTAGTTTCTTGGCAAAATGTTCTTACCAGAGAAAAACTGGACGCTCTGCAGTATGCATACTTCCCAGGAGACACGGATATTCTACTTCTTTTTACTGTACACCGACTATAAGATTTTTACGACGTCATTTTTAGTTACTTTCCTGCTTATCAGAATAAATATTAATTTACCAACCTTAAATACAATTTTATCCTCAACAGCCAGGGCAATTTACAGCTAACGGGTTGGCAAAACTTTAAGACGTTGTCAGATCAACTGGTAAAATTCTCCAGTTTGTTTTGACGTTTATTGCCATTCGATCATCGTCTGTTTACAAGTTTTTTTAGTGCTTTTAAATTCATTGTTTCTTTAAGATAAAAAACAGTTATTTTCATAACTAATTATTTAGGCAAATCTGCAGTGTGTAGTTAATAAAATGAAGAAGCAGCTGAACAGTAAATGGCAAGAGATGATAACATCTTTGTTGAGCTATTTTGAACGAGAATGCCGAAATGGGGGCCCGCTTTTCCCGCTTAGTCCTGTAAGAGACGTAAGTAATAGTATTCGCCATAAGAACATCAGATTGACTTTTCTAGTTTTCGTTAAGTAAAGAAAAAACTACAGCTTGGCAACATCACCTTATTTTGTTTTGCAGCGACATCGTCTTTTTATCAACAGTAAAAACACAAGAGCTTTTTTTTATCGGATAAATTTCTCATTGCAACGAAACAGTTTTGACAATCACTAATTTTACGAGTAAAACTGACATGATAAAATCGCGACACCGAAGGTGGAGCGATTTTATCTAATGTTAGTTTTTCGAGCAAATTTAGTGATTGGCAAAACTTTGTGTTGAAGAGAACTTTATCTGATAAAAGAAAAGCTCGAGTGTTTTTTGGCAAGATAAATTAACGACAGAATATATGGATTAACAACAACAATAATTATCTTTATTAACCAAACTTGCGACTCATTGTCATTGTATAAAAGTGACGTCCGCTTACTAGATATTGAGGAAGAGGGGTTTTTATCGCGTTAAAAAGGATGCACCTTTTTAATCGATGTCAAAGTGACAATAACATTTCCAGGTATATGACATTTTAACATTGGAGTTAATTTATCAACAGTAAAAACACAAGAGCTTTTTTTTATCGGATAAATTTCTCATTGCAACGAAACAGTTTTGACAATCACTAATTTTACGAGTAAAACTGACATGATAAAATCGCGACACCTAAGGTGGAGCGATTTTATCTAATGTTAGTTTTTCGAGCAAATTTAGTGATTGGCAAAACTTTGAGTTATAGAGAAATTTATCTGACAAAAGAGTGTTTTTTGGCAAGATAAATTAACGACAGAATATATGGATGAACAATAACAATAATTATCTTTATTAATACAATAAACTACAGAATACTAATTGACAGTTTTTGCAGTTTTGCCAACACTTAATTGCTGTTAAATTATAAATAACCAAATTTGCGACTCATTTTCATTGTGTAAAAGTGACGTCCGCTTACTAGATATTGAGGAAGAGAAGTTTTTATCCGATAAAAAAGGATGCACCTTTTTTATCGATTTCAAAGTGACAATAACATTTCCAGGTATATGACATTTTATCGTAAATAAACTGTAGACTATAGAAAAAAGAACGTTCAACTAGTCAGGGTCTGTGACACCAATACACATCATGGTGCAGCACACACATAAACAATAGATTTAAAAAGAAAGGATAGTATTTCATTCTTCCTAGCACCTTCAGCCAACACTGGAAGGAATGAGGATTTTTGTTTCTAGAGATGGGAGTAGAGGGGACGGAGGTAAGTCTCCTATTGCTATATAACATCTGCAAAGTCACAGCATGTGATTTAAGCCCCGGTCCTTCTAGATGCTAGCAGGGAGCGTTACCACTGCACCACTTGCTCGGTACCATAGAGATGAGTTACTCTAATAAAGGCTCTAAACCAACCTTTGTAACTAGAAACAGTCAAGAGGTTCAATATTTAATTTTCAGTTTACCAAGCTTAAGACTTGCTTGGTAAACTTTATCATAGTAGAAGCCTTGCTGAACATGAATAGGGAGGGATCATGTCTATAACTGGACACTGCAGGGAAATGAGTGGAGAGAACGAATGCTGCGTAAAATCGAGAGATATCCACAATTTGAAGTAATTAGAAGTAGAAAAACATAATACAAACTACGAATACCATACAGATCATGTATATAAAACCAGTGATTGTAAATATCGATACATGACCAACTGGGCAAATCTTCCAATACAGACTAAGCATTTTATTCACAACCTATATACACTAGTTACACATATAATAAATTTAATGTTTACAAAAAGCAATAAATACAAGCAAATTATTTTTCTGAAAAAAAAATTACAAAATCAGTGTTTTCATAGAAGGTAGCATTATCAGGCTGCGTTTGCAAAAAAAGGATGATGTTAGTTGTTAGAGGAGCACAAAAAAGTGACGGTGATGATGATTCAACTAAGTTTATCGAGATTCAAAATCATGTTGAGTGGAATTATTTGTGCTAGCAATACTTGAGTCAAAGAGCAAATTACAATTACTTATGACAATTACTTGAACCTTGAGATAGTGAAAATAAATTTAAAATACGTGGTAATGGGAACTGACAAGTAAATAAACCACTTCTAAAAATTTCATGGTACGCTCATGCCAGGGGGTACACAGGATCAAAACTAGGGGGGAGGGCAAACCATGTTCGTTAAGGTTGTAACAGTTTATCACGGATAACGTGAATGAAACCAAAGATCGTTCAACAGTAGCCGTAGTGGATGGGGAGGAGTGCATACCTTGTTGAAGGGAAAATATATTATCTCCTCCAAAAGTGCAACCACTTCAATATCCTTCAATTTGTCTCCTGCTAAATCTTTCTCTTCCCACAGATTATACCACAATAGAACTCCATTAAAGATTTTGCATTTTTTCCAAATCTGTTTATATAGTGATGCGGAACTCAATAGACAACCTAAGTGCTTACGTCACAACTGTGGACGGAGCCTGAACTGGTTCCAAACAAACTCTCTTTCTGTGTAAAAGTCCCATAGGGAATTTTTTATTTAGTGTTTTCAACGTTATAAAGGCAAAATAAGACATCTAGTTTCCATATTGTGTTAGAGGAACGTGCCTTTCAAGTGTTTTTGTATAGGTTTTTGCCAAGGTGAGTTAATTTAATCACTAAATAAGTTGAAAACTTTTTGAGGTTATGTTGGCTATTTTATTCTATTTGAAACCATCTAAATGTTGTGATTATCAATCATAAAACATAGTAGAAATTATCCAAAAACCTATCACCAAAACATAACCAACATAACCTCAAAAGGTTTTTAACTTAATTTAGTAATCGAATTAACTCACCTTGGCAAAAACCTATACAAGATCACTTGAACGGCACGTTTCTCTTACACAATATGGAAGCTAGATGTCTTATTTTGCCTTTATAACGTTGAACACTAAATAAAAAATTCCTTATGGGACTTTTACATAGAAAGAGAGTTTGTTTGGAACCGTAATAGGCTCCGCCCACAGTTGTGACGTCAGACTTAGGCTGTCTATAGACTAAAGGGACAGGCGGAGATCCTTCTAGAATATTTTCACTTGCAATTGGAGTAAGAAAATGGATGATATAATGGAAACTAGGAAAAACGGAACAGGGGATACCCAGGAAATAAACGTTAAGGAGCAACGGAATCGAATACAGCGAGAGTAGCTAATCCATCAATGACAGAAAAACCAAATTATGAGAACTGAATTGAGAGATTCTATATAAAGATAAACGTATCGGTGTTTATTTAAAATATTCGACAGCGGCAATAATTTACTTGAATTTAATGCTTATTAAATAAATGTTTACAAAGAGAAACGAATTTCAAAAATACTTATTTTTACCCGATAATTACGTGTCAATTTATAACTTCATACATTCCTGTACATTTATTTGTTCCTTGAACCAGCATTCCAGATAATTTTTTCTTATACGTAAATTTTTTCTAAGTATACATGCTACTACAATTAACATTTTTAAGGAATAACAAAAAAGCGACAAATATCTTTATAAAGAAAATAGAATCCCAATTTTTTGGTTGTTTCATTTTTGTATTCAGTTAACACGGCTTGCCCTGTATATCGTACTATGCGCAAGTATGACATACAATCTGTCATGTGTCGCTGGAAAATATTAAAATATGTGCAAGTATTCCTCCAATAGAACTTGAAGTAAGAGTGTGGTTCCTCGAGAATAAAGACCCAAATACAACTTACGAATAATCATTCTGTATATAGACCAGTGCCGAAGCCTTCAAAAACAGTAAAAAGTGAAAAAAATAATAGTAGGATAAAACCCATTAGAAAAGGAGGGGAATATGATATAATTGAGGAAAAAAATAAATTACGGGCGATCCGAGTTCAGGAAGTGGGAGGGGGTGGGTTTTTAAGGTAAAAAATGGTTTATCTCGATTTCCGGCAAAACTACAAGTCCTACGAAAAAAAGTTAAATGGCAAAGTTGTGAGTAATAAAAAGCTCTACAACTTTTGTATCCACAATTTTTACACATAACCTCAAAATTTAGGTGAAAAGCTCAAATAACCAAGTTCTTGGTTTTTTATTTTTATCTTTTTCAAAAAAAATATTTTTTTTACGAAATTTTGTGAAAACTTACCTTATTATGTCCCAAATACACTGTAATTTATTTGATTTAAAATATACTGTCTTTTTCACCCTATTTTGACTTAATATCAAAAAAGCACCCTAATTTTCAATCGAAAATTCTCGCGTCGTCAAAATATCAGCTTTTTTCAAAAAGTCGGTGAGCTTTTTTTTCGTTGACATCTCTACTTTCTGATAGTCTGAAAAAAAATATACATCTTCATGGTAAATGTTCTCAGAAAAAGCAAAAAATGAAAAAAACTCAAATTCGAAGTTTTTTTTTTTAAATCACTATGTACAATTTTGAGCTATTTATTAAAGTTTACACTTCAATTACTCAAAAACCGTAAGATTCCATGTTACATTGATAGACGAAAAAATTGCAAAACGAAATACACTACTATAATTAACAAACAAATAAGTTATAATGAAGTTAATATTTAATAAGATATCAACAATATTTTGAAAAAGTTGTAGAATCTAAATTCAATAGTACGATTTACATGTATATTCACATTTTATGAGATTTTCTATGACATGAATGTAATTCGAATTTAGTGAATGAACTTTTTAACTCGAAAAAATTGCAGCAATCACATTTTTTCGATGAAATTGTACAGTGATTAAAAAAAAAACTTCGAATTTGAGTTTTTTCCATTTTGCGCATTTTCTGAGAACATTTACCATGGAGATGTATATTTTTTTTTCAGACTATCAGAAAGTAGAGATTTCAACGAACAAAAAGCCCACCGACTTTTTGGAAAAAGCTGATATTTTGACGCGAGAATTTTCGATTGAAAATTAGGGTGCTTTTTTGATATTGAGTCAAAATAGAGAGAAAAAAAGTATTTCAAATCAAATAAATTACAGTGTACTTGGGACATAATAAGGTAAGTTTTCACGAAATTTCGTAAAAAAGATACTTTTTTTGAAAAAGATAAAAATAAAAAACCAAAAACTTGGTTATTTGAGTTTTTCACATAAATTTTAAGGTTATGTGTGAAAATTGTGGACACAAAAGTAGTAGAGTTTTTTATTACTCACAACTTTGTCATTAAACTTTTTTCCGTAAGACTTGTAGTTTTGCCAGAAATCGAGATAAACCAATTTTTACCCTTAAAAACTCACCCCCTCCCACTTCCCGAACTCGGATCGCCCGTAATTTATTTTTTTCTTCAATTATATCATATTCCCCTCCTTCTATAATGGGTTTCATCCTACTATTATTTTTTTTGTTTCAAAAATTATCGACCCTGGTCTAATATTATAATATATAAACCAGCATTTTTTTTTTTCAAAAAACAAAAAATACCCTGAATATTTCCGGTAAGTACCTATTAAAATCTATAATCCATTTATTTTTCTTACATTTCAATATCTGCCACTCTATTATTCCCTAAGACGACTATATTTTAGAAAACCTGAAATTAATAAGGAAGAACATAAAATATATATTTAAATCTTATTTGATTTGGACAAAGCGAGAAGTATGAATGATTAGTAGGATAATATTAATACGTTTTATCTAGCTTAGATCGGTAGCATAAATATAACCTTGTTGTTGAAGAACGTAAAGGCGTTTCTCAACGGCGTCTTTATCTGAAATAAAAAAACAATACATCTGATTTAAACTTTTCACTGCTGAATAGCTAATCAACTTACATTTTGTAAGGAGCATCTTATCTTTTTGATTTTGCACTTGTTGGGATAAACTGTGTAACAGTATCTGTGCAGTTTGATATCTTTGGAAGCATTCTTCGGGGTTACCGAACAGTTCATCCAGCGCAGCCGATTGACACTGAAAAATATAAAATATATAATGAAAACGCAGAAAATGTTTGTAGTTTTGTCGAGTTAAAATAGAAAAGTTCGTTAAACATTCGGAAAATAATCAAATCTTACCATTTGTATAGCGTAATTATAAATAATTTTATCTGCCGTAATTGCTGTAGATCCAACTTTATTTAACAACCCACTATTATTTAGCTGCTTACACTCTTGAAGTGTAGTTCTGAATTTCGTATTCATTGTGGAAACAACTACATAAAATAAATAAAACACAGGATTATTTCTTATTTCTTCCTAATAAACGAGAAAAAAATACTCACCGGTTTTTACAGTACTGCTAGGTCTCAACTGTCCAGATTTTAACTGTTTAGTAGCTAGCGCTAGACCAGAGCTGAGCAATTGTAAAGCTCTAACCAATAGAACTAACTGTTCCGCTCTTCGCGTCATCTCGTTCGCTGGTTGATTTTGACGGGCGGGATCGACTAAAGCGGATAGTGGTGTAGCTCGTTGAGCGGCCAAATCCAGGATACAATTACTTAAGGCTAACACGAAATTTATTTTCGCCAAAGTCTCGTTGTGTTCTTTCTGTAATATAAAATTTGCTGGTGATTCTTTAATGGCCATTTGCACCAACTAATATTTAAATAGACTTAAAGTTAAGTGGCGTTTTGAGAACGTTTTGTTTTGCACCATGAACAACTGGTCATTTTAAGTTGCACCTAGCTAAGCTTAGAAAATCGCTGGAGATTTCTAACACCTAACATTCTTGTGTTTTCATTGACATATATGTCAATGATTTTTCGGTCTTTAAGAAGGATGTTTATGGAGGATGATCTGGAAGTATTGGATATTCTTGCATATGGATTTCCAAGAATAACGGTATAACGGTAAAAACTATTATAAATAATTGGATGAAAAAACCTTTTTCCAAAGGTTTCGCTTGACTAAGCCAACTGTTTTACATCTCGTAGAAATGCTAAAAGATTTTTTGGAGCATCCGGAAAATTTGTAAGCCCAGACAGGCCATCAGTTTTCTTATTTTTCAGTAACCTCTTTGTATTTAGCAGCTAAGTATATTAGTAATTCTTTTTCCTGAACTGAATAATTTGCCAATCTGATTTTCTTATTTTTTACTGTGTTTTCCATTGTAAACAATTTTCTTATTTAAAAAACAAAGAATTAAATCCTTTGATTTTCAAAGAATTGACATTTAACAGCTTTTAATACTTTATTTCAAACCACAAAAACGAAAAGTCACTAGAAACCATAAAGAAATAAATAAAATTCAACTTAAATAGCGAGGTTGACAAATGTATTAAACACTAACTGTCTTATTAATAAAAATTTCTTACTCCGCCCTTACTCTTAGATTAGTCAGAGACTAGTTTAGGTTTAAAGAAGTAATACAATTGCTATTAATAAACTCCGACTAAGGAGGTAATAGTTACTCTATCCTTATTACTGGATTAGGACATGACTTAAGGAAGATTTACAGTTTTATAGTAGGAATTGACCAATAACGTGACATTATGGTGACATCTGTTCTGTTTTTTATTGTGACATGTGTCAGTGCTCTGTTCAATCATTTCAAATTTCGCAAGTTATCTCATAATTATCCTCTCTCAGTTTGTATTTTGTGTTAAAAGTAGTATTTCCAAATTTTGCATGAAATTCACATGCAAATTGAAGAAATGAAAAAAGGGCGTGCTGAGGAGGAACTCCAGATACAACATAAAGAACATGAAAAATTTGAGCAACAAAAAGAAAAGGAAAAATTTAATAAAAACTGATAAAAATATTTTATTTTTGATTTGATAACTTCAAATTCCTCTCCTAACAATGTTTTTGAGGGATTAGCCCGAATTTTATAAAATTTAATTTTTCTGATCGGACGAATAATAATATCTTTCTTCCACCGCAAAATAATTACTACTCACTGAACCAACACAAATACTTGATAAATATACATGATTAATAATAATAAACTGAATAATAATACGAACTGATAATACAGAAACTTCAAACTGAATTTCGAATTACGACATGACAACATATTTATACTACAATTGACAGTTCAACAAAACTAAAATTATATTTAGTCGAAGGTTACTTCGAGCTTGAACTACCTATTACCTTAGATTAAAATTACTACCAAAGTTAGTCCCAGACTAACCTCGGAGTAGCCTACTCCCTGTCTAATAAGCGTTTATTAATAGCGTATCTGCCAAACTGATGGTTTAAGCATAGAATAAAGTTAGTCTTAGGTTACTCCGTGTTTATTAATGAGACCGCTAGATAAGAAGCAGAACAAAAACATTGGTGCAACTGAACTTTAACTAAGCGACCCTTAAATTTTAAAGTCGCCATAGCTATTCTAAGCTTATGCTTCTATTGGTGCAAACGGCCATAAAAACAGTTGTGTATCAGACATGCAGGAAAAGCTTTAGCATCTCTTAACTATCTAATAGTTAGCTCATATTTTGCCCATGTCATACAATATACTATAGAATAAATACTATAAAATAATACTAAATCTGTAAAAAATACATTGTGAAACGAAAATAAAATGTGTCAAAATCATCTATAACGAGAGAATAGAGGAGTTCAGTCTAAGGTCAGTGTGGCCAACAAAAAGTGGTTTTTTCTGACAAGAATGACAGTTAAGGTCTTCGATTCAAAACATAAGATTTTTGCATATTTTTTATCATTGCGAACATCTATATTGCTTTATTAAAATAACGAATACACCCCCGAAGCGTATATCTTGAAATTTTAAATGACTTTTTAGCTGCATACTCAACATATCGGTGGCCAATAAATCTAAGAACTCTTGGGCTACGTTCATAAATTTACTCCAGTGAGTAGAGAAGAGTATGATCACGTGATTAGAAAAGTGTTTTTGCTGGTTACTCAGAGTAACCGTTCAGACGCTACACCGGCCGGAGGTAAATCAAATGTCATTGTGTTGTGTATATAAATTTGGGGTTATATTTTTCATTTCGAAAATAGAAATTAATTAACCATGGACATTGATTTAACCATGGATAAGTTGAATATTAATAATATTAATATCATAACACAATGTTGGGAACTCATGTTGAATAATGATTAATAATTAATAAATTTCAAAATATTATATTACAGCATAGGTAGGTACCTACTCCTATTTTTAACAATAATGGTATCCTTTTCAATTGATAGCACAGAGTAGTCCATTATTGAAATGCAATGCAATCAACTGTAACCATATATCTATTAATAGATATATGACTGTATCAAAATCAAATCATATCAATTTATCAATAAAAATAACCAGCAGAAATCTGAACAGAGCTACTGTATAAGCCAAACTGTCATAATTGTCAGAGTATATAATACTCCATTAAAAAGCGGAGTATGCAGAGTTTACTCCGGGTAGGTTTCTGAACGTTTATAAAAGTATACTCTATACTGGTAGAGTAAATGTATGAACGCTTCGGAGTGAACTATCCTTATTCCGAGTAAGTTTATGAACGTAGCCTTGGCAAGTCACCATTTCATTTCTGTTATTCTGTCACTAGTTGTGTCAAATGTCAGTTATATTTATTTTTGTTGATATTCGTTTAATTGTGTATGTCCATTTTCGATAAGATTTTTGTAGCATTTCTAGTTAGTTGTGTCTCTATTCTTTTTCTTCTTTTTCCACTGACATCTCACATAGCTAGTGACAGATAACTGAAATGAAATGGTGACATGCCAAAAGTTCCTAGAATTATTGGCCACCGATATGTTGAGTATTCAGCTAAAAAGTAATTTTAAATTTCAAGATTTACGCTTTGGGAGTGTATTCATTATTTCAATAAAGCAATATAAATGTTAGCAATAATAAAAAATATGCGAAAATCTTATGTTTTGAATAATAGACCTTAACTGTCATTCTTGTCAGAAAAAACCACTTTTTGTTGACCACACTGAACTTAGACTGAACTCCTTTATTATAAACATAAGCAATGTCAGTTATTCCGTAGTTATACTGTCACCAACTTAGAACAACTAAAGTTACTAGAATCTAATAACGAACCTCTAATAGAGTCTCTTCGGGCAACTCCGGTGCCAAGAAAGTTATGGGATGAAGATCGTTGCTGGTAGAAGTCTCATTCAAGAAAGCTGGATAATTACCCATTTCGGATATCTCTGGTAACGTTACGGCTCTCGTACAGAAAGGAATAATAGGGGATCTTCCAAGGTTGTTGTTGTCGTTAAGGTTGGGACTGCTTAGGATGGGAAGTCTCGCTAATGGACCGCTTAGTACTGGAGGTGAAGTTCCTGCAAAAATTTGATGGTAGCTTTGCCCTGCACCAATATTCAAGATTATTAGATTAGAATATTCATTTGAAAATTGCTAAGAATACAATAAAATCATTCATTAATGTTACCTGATCTTCTCAGTGGTGAGTTAATTGGGAGATTTTTAGAGCCAGATATCGGTGAAACGGTCCATATGCTTGGTGGAGGTGGAGTTTCGCAAAGACTTCCCGAAGTTGATCTTCGTCTACCTCCTGGAGGAGTACCACACACATACTTGAGCTGGAATAATAAAAAAATTAAACAAAATATATCAGATTTTTCAAATTCTTTATAGGTATTGCTTTCTTTTTCCAAGTTAAACTGTAATAAAATTTTAAAATAAGAGATGCAATGCAACTTACCGAAGGCGGTGACATTGAGCTAATATCTATATCTGATGTTTGTCTCTCAGGTCGTTTTTTCATAGTGATCGGTTGTGATCTTGGAACGCTTCCGCTACCATTCAACTGATAACAAACAAATATTTTATGAAAATTGTTAAAGGGAAATTTTTTAACGAACCTTTGTCGGTGATGGAGGTTCTTCTTTCTTCTCGACATGGTTATAAATCTTCTCGAAAGCTTCGCGTTGAGTGGGAACCGGAATAGGCTCGGATATGGGTAAGAAGCTGGGTCTAGTTGGACTAGCTACAGGTGCAGAATGTAGCGGTGGCGATCGTACCGGTAACATAAGTCTAGAAAAATCATTTATTTTAATAATATGCGGAGTTGAAGCGAATTAAAAATAATTTAAGCTCTATAGGTAGATGTAGTGTACCAGGTGTTTGATTAAGGGAGGTGAGCGACTGTATCTCAGAACTTATTTACCGTATAACTTTCAAAATAAGATATATAAACCCTGTTTAACTTAGAAGTGTAATTGAATGTCCTTCGTGGCATATAGCCAGGTCATTAGTTGTTACCTCTTAGACATCTATTGATCTACCATTTTTTTTCTCTATTTTAATATAACTGCCAAGGAATAGTGGGAATGACAATTTAATACCGTTCAACGGACATTAATAAACTCTGCGTCATTTGAAAGGAATGGTATATTTAACTGTAACCAGATGGCGCGGTCTCAACAATGCTTGTTCTTTTCTCAAATTTAAATGGATTGACACAAATCTAACGGATTATTTCCATACAGACTGAAATTATGCAAAAAAGGGTGAAAGCCGCTACTCAATACATTTTTTAAGTTAAAGATATAATATGAACTCTGCAAAGGTGAGTTGTATTAATTAATAACAAACGCACCATAATCTAGTAGGCTTGAATTTAGGAATATTACATGGGGCTTGTCACGTCAAAAAGTTGAAACAATAAAATAAATATTTATTTATGTAACATATCCTAGTATACTTTGAAATGTTTGTTCTTGACAGCTCGAATCTCTTGTGTTGAAATATTTCAGCACACATAAGATTAAAAGATTTTTATTGCTCACAATACTTTTTAAAAATGAAGAATTGTAATATGCTAGAAGCATACTTTGAATTCAGCCTAAATGAAGAGGATTAAAAAATTTTACGAAACGCTTTAAAAACACCGTACCTAAAAGAGTCCTAAATCGTCCTTAATCCATACCGGATACAAGAAGAGTTCGATGGACGGTATATGTTTCATGGGAGATTTCGGATGGTGAAATTATTGGAACTTTTATGTGATTTGAAAATTTTGGTAAAATTTGGATGAATCCTTAGAGTTGCGTCAAAATATATGGATACAACAAGATGGCTGTCTAGCTCATTTTACAAGGAGAGTAATGAGTCATTTAAATAATCATTAATGGTCAATTAGCCGACTTCTTTATATTGTTTTTCTAAAAGTTGTACGTGAAATGCCTTTTGAGATACAGCCGCTTACCTCTATTAATAAAGCAAGCTGTACATGGTTATTCATTATAAATTACCCACCTCCTGTATATTTTCACATTTTTGGAATGGACTTTTTTTTCTGGTTTCAAAAATATATAATTTTTTACCCCTACCTTGTACCGTTTTTGAGTTATGAAATGTTGTAAATCTTAGTTTTAGTAATTACTGTAAATATGAAAAAGATAATTTTTATCAAAGTAAGCTATGAAAATGACAACTGATATGTTTAATAATTAACATTTTTCAGATAAAGTAATTAAAATGGTATACAGTAAGGTGAAAGATTTTATTAATAATAATAATATACAAGTGATTAAAGCAAGGATTCAACTTGAAATTAACAAACTAAATGGAAATAATGAAGTCATCTGCAATGTTATGATAAATAATATAAGGTGATATCAATTATGCATTAACAATAATGGTGGACATTTCGAATATCTTTTATAAGTTATTATTCATAAATTCTCTTAAATAAATCTTTGTTTTCTGTTTTGTATAGGTATATATTTTGACTTTTTCTTTCTTACCCAGAACCATTTTATTACTTAATATGAAAAATGTCATGTATCAAACATATTAGTGTCATTTTCATAGGTTACTTTAATAAATTATCTTTTTCATATTTACAGTGATTACTCAGATTTTTAACATTTCATGACTCAAAAACGGTACAAGGTAGGGGTAACATATTATATATTTTTGAAATCAGAAAAAAAAAGTCCATTCCTAAAATGTGAAAATATACAGGGTGCCCCATTTAAAAAAGAACTATAATTTTTTGTATCCCCTTGAATTTGCACGCTACTGAACTTTTGATAGAATATTAAGAAAATTCAGCTGTAACCAAACAACTTTTATAAGAGACCTTTTTTTCTAAAAGTAATAATAATGGAGTCAATGAATACATAAAACAGGCAATCTTCGGAAGTCCTCAAGAACAGCTCCGATTTTGATGTTTTTTTTTTAAAATTTTGTTTTTTTATATTCTTTAAAATCAGAAACTTCTTGGAGTGGGGACAGAACTATTTATCTTGTTTAAACAATATCTGTGATATTCATGCACAAAAAAAATTCTACTATACAATATCCATTAAAAACTTGTAAATATATTGATGAATGTTATAAACAATTATCTGTAAGTTTGTGCTGTGTAGTAATGACATGGAATTAATTTGTGGACCAAAATATAAATTTTTTATTGACCATAGAAAATTCATTATTTTATATACAAAAAAAGTACATTTAATTTTCATTCTCATTTCGCGTTTCGGAGACTTCTTCATCTTCTTCAAGTGGTGGGTGGTAACTGCAGTTATTTCCACTGCAAACTATGCAGGCTGGTGAGCAATGAAGACCACTTTTTCTGCAGCCACACGCTGAGCCGCATCCTGTTTTGCAAGAGCAAAATATCAATTTTAAAACGTTGTCAGGTGCTGCTGGTTATGTCATTTTGATTGGTTTTAAATAATTTTCCGCCAACCCCATTCTTCAGGTGGTGTCGATGCATTATTTTTCCATTGCTGAACTTGTAAGTAGACTCTTTTAATATGTTGTTTTCCTGCATCTTCTGTCGGAGGTAAGGAATTAAGTTGTTCGCTTTTATTTTTTGAAGCTAATGCTATGAAACGTTTATATCGCAGTTCATTCAAGCATTTGGCAGTTTTAGCACCATACATTGCTAGAATACAATCAATACCATCATTAAAAAGCACTTCTTTATTTTGCTCTTCAACCATAAAATTTTCAGCTGCTGCATGTAATTTTTGATTATCATCAAAAACTTTAATTTAATTTGTTATAGAAAGCGGATGTGGTATCACATCCAGTGAATGCATGAATAAAAAACAGATGGGTTTTTTTAATATTTGGATATTTCTCTAATATTGTTTTTGTTGAGTAAACTCGTTGCAAGATATTATTTTTTAGTGGTATTAAAAAAAACATTTCTTTATTATCAGGTGCTAAAGCCATCAATAAAACTAACATATCAATATCTTCAGCTACAACAACTACTTGAAGAGAGGAACAATCTATAGCAGATTGCACAATTAATCGATCAGCATCACTTTCGGCTTGACTCCACTCAATATTATTTTCGCCTAGTTTTTTGCAGAGAAGATTAATAAACCTATTTTTATTTTTGCTATTACCTAAAAGTTTCTCTTTCGTTGTGTTTAAAGGCATGTCTTCTTCAAATAAATAATCAATGGAAGTATTGCCGATATATCTACGATTTCTATCAGACACTTTAGTTCCATCATTACTATATCCATCAAATACAACTTTAACATCAGTGCCATAATTATTACGTAAATATCTAATATACTGTTGACAAATATCTGCAAATTTTTTATTTTTTTCCTGAAGTAGCATACCACCATCAATAACATAGAAAAATTTAGTAACATCACTAACATCCGTCTGGCATTGTACAAAGGCATCATATAATGTTGATTTGGTCGTTTTTCTCATTCCAGCGTTATCAAACAGTGAAAGAGGATAGGGAGCCAGCTATTTGTAGCATATGCAGGTAACACATAAATGTTTTTTTTGTTTTAATATTAAATTATTGTTTTTTAACAAAAAATAGAGACCAAACTGAATTTTTTATATAAATATCGTTGATATTCTTTAAACAATATAAATAGTTCCGTCCCCGCTCTAAGAGGTTTCTGATTTTAAATAATATAAAAAAACAAAATTAAAAAAAAAAATCATCAAAATCGGAGCTGTTCTTGAGGACTTCCGAAGCAAAGGCTTCATAGACGCGACTATAATAACGATGATAGGTGGTGGGTAATTTATGATGAATAACCCTGTACATTATTATATTAGGTAACGGCACACCAGTACGTTTCTGACAAATTTTCCATCGTCAGTGCGATTCAATGAAACTGCAGGTGGAAAATAAGAGAGGAATTACAACGAATCGAAGACTGAACTAATCAAAGTACTAAATTTTTACAGCTAACAATTATAGATATGAAAAAATAATGGTTATACTTACTTAGGTTTTTCTTTTTCAACGCTACTGTCCGTGGAATGATCCGATGGTATTTGTATATTTTGGGGCACTATAACATAATCATCTTCAGGACTTGAACTGAGAGCGTTTCTTGTAGATCGAGGTGATTCTACAAGTAATAAGCAAGAAAATGTATGATTGATGAGTTTGAAGCTAATCACGAATTAACGATGATTTCGGTTATATTCAAGTGTGTTAAAAATGTAATTCAAAAAAATGATTAGAAGTAAGTAAGATGGTGTTTTGAAGATTTAAATAGAGGTATATATGTTTATTAGTTTGTTTGAAAATAATTTAAAAAAACAGCTAACAGTTCCTTTCTGACGTAAATAGGTACCAGTTAAAATATAAGCCCTTAATATTAATATTAAGATAGTTAATTCCCATAAGAATAACAAGTTATGTTTGCTTTTTCTGATTTATATACCGTTCTACACTAATTGGCTGATGAATCGCTTTATTGACATTTATAGAAAATTAAACACGCTACAAAAAAGGACTAATAACATTTTTTGATTACTCCACGCGTTCAAATGTTATTCAAGGTAAAAGTTCAATTTTTCAAAAATTTGATCGAATTTGGAATAGTATACCGAAACTGTTGGTTTCAGAGTCAAGATATGGGTCAAATGTGGTATATACAATTATTATAATTGAATAAAAAATGCAGTGTTTTCTTCATGGAGGATGTTTGTGAATAGCATGATATTAAAATTTGTGAGAAAAAGCTTTTAACCAGAAACCCAGCATTAAATCATATCCTTTTACCTGGTTGAGAGCTTGGTGGAGTCACAAGTTTAATGGGAGTCACGGGTCTTACGGCCGCTGCTTTCGACGTCGTTGGAGGTGAACCATATATCGGTAACGGCAACTCTGTAAAATAACATTCAGCCATTTTAAATTATGTAATGAAATATCGCGAGTAAACTCACCTCCTTGAAGAGGACTTTGCGACTGAGGAGGTTCGGGTCTCTTCAAAAATTTGTGGTTGAAAAATGTCTCGAAGTTCATCCTTTCTCTGGCATTTCTCTTCAACAATCCCATCAGAAGTTCGCTCATATCTTGACTAGTTCCAAATGGAATCCTAAAAAACATAAAAACGTCAGTGATTATAGACAAGCACCAGTAAACATAAAAATTGGGAGACCGGTCAGTTGGACCACGAGAACCTGCATTAATCCTTTTTTGAAAAAGGTCAAGTTAAGCTACCCTTCAGTTCAACCAGGATAAATAAAATTCTAATCGATTTAATGGAATTCTTCGAAGATAATCACAATAGCATCAAGGTAGTAATAGTGGGTAGTTTTCGACACTTGCAAATTTCTATCAAATTTCAATATATTAGTTTAAATCCAGTACGGTTCCAGTGAGCATCATTATCCTTTATAAGTATCTAGTCAATTTAGTTTGTTTAAGAAGTGTAACTGCACCAAAAATGGATTAATTTTGAATTTTCTAAAGCTCATGTAACCTAAACTAACCTAACACATAGTATGTACAGGACCACAAACGCGTGTGAATCATTTCATTCTCATTTTAATTCTAATTTTTATAATTCTCACCCAAGTTTGTTTAATTTTGTAAAAACTAAAAAGTGCAACACAGAAAAAAAAATGATTTTATTAAAGCTAAGATAGCAGCATATAGAAATGGCCTTTTATCACAAAAAGATTTTGTGAAAATTATGTTTTATTATAATTCATCTCAATAATAAATAATATAAGTTAAGTAAATAGTGATTGTTTCAATCCTCAAAACACAACTTTAATCTGCTCGAAGAGCGGTCGTGTCCAAATGATCGGTATACTTAAAACTCGTGGTCGAACCGTCCGACTCCCAAAAATTGGCCTAGATGACAAATAATTCCATTAGACAGATTTTTTAGTAAAATTTAAGCTCAACTGCAACTAAATAGGTACCATAGAATACGAGATACAGTACTTCAATTCAAACATGAGTCATATTTACCAAAAATTTTAAAATTGTAGTTTTAGATTAACAACACAACATCCAAATGGATGGTTGTCCACAAGGAGTATTCGGAAACATTGTCAGTTAGAAAAAAATTTGAGAATTCCCTTTGTCAGAACAGAACTATACAGTACTATTTAAAAGTCCCCTTCCCCCCTCGTATCTTTTGAACGGCTACACTTACATTAATAAAATTTGGAGGGTGAAAATAAAGTGTTGTAAACTTCTCTACGAATGGTAGCAGGTGACGTAATAGTAATAGATGATGACACAGTGCCACTCTGGCCAATAATTTTAAATAGGACCTTATGGCAATTTTTATAGTTTGTTCAACCATTCTTTGCCGTTATGTCATCGGTGACGTATTCTGCTGTTTTAAGTATGTCTTATATTTGTTGAATGTTATTTTACACTTAACCTCAAAATTATAATCAATGGCATATATTCAGAATTGTTTTCAAAATATGACAACTGAATTGTCAAAAATAACAGATGAAATCTATGTCGACCTTAGATAAGAAATACGTTAATGACGTCATAATTCTGTCTCATCCATTTAATGAATGAGAGAGCAAGCTGGACAATGTATGACGTAACGGCAAAGGATGGCTGAACAAACTATATCTCGTTTGAAAGGCATTGACATTGGCTACATTGTCATATTAATTTTGTTTGGGTTTAAACTAATTTTGGCGGATAAATTAAATAAATACCAAAATTATTGAAATTATTTTTTAAAATTTAATTAAGCAAATATCAACAATGGATTCTTATAGCAAATGTTCAAAATGTGCTCCGTCTACTTCCTGACAGTAAAACATCCTATTAGTAAACCCTCGTTCGAATGTGTCAGCTGAAATTGCATTGCATTTTTCAATAATTCTTTCTTTCAAAACGCTAATGCTATCTGGTGCCGTAGTATAAACCTTGGATTTCAAGTACCCCCATAGAAAAAATCTAATGGTGTCAGATCTGGTGACCGAGGTGGCCATTCTATAGGACCTCGCCGGCTGCTCCATCTACCTCGATATTGTTCATCCAGGTAACGTCTTACAGCACCATAATAATGTGCAGGAGCACTATCTTGTTGAAATGATATTTCCATATGGCCGAACTCATCTGGATTATCTTACTTAATTTCAAGAACTAACGGCTCAATTGCATTTTGTAACATCTCCAGATTCACTTCACCGCTTAAATTTGAATTTAGGAAAACAGGACCAACTATGTGGTTTCCCAAAATACCTGCCCAAACATTGACTTTTTCTGGAAATTGGGTATGTTGTTCACGATAGATGTGAGGATTTGTGTCACTCCAATACCTTACATTTTGTGTATTCACATTTCCATTGAGGCAGAAAGTACTTTCGTCACTTAAACGAATTGTTTTTGTGTAATGTGGGTTTTGACTAGTTTTATTTGTCATACATTCACAGAATTCGAGTCTTCTGTCGGGGTCGTCATCCGAAAGATGGTGCACCATTTTTAACTTGTATGGATGAAATTTATTTTAAGCCAATACTTTCTGTACTGTACTTTTACTTACTTCACAGATAGACGCAACTTTAGTTGAAGAGGAAGTAGGGTTTACTACCATTTCAGCAACTATATCAATTTTTTTATCATCACTAAATGTTGGTCGACCAGATCGTTTGGCATCTTGAACACTACCTGTTGCTTCAAATTTGTTAAGAAGCTCCCTCAAATAAGTTCTCGAGATAAGGCGATCTGGGTATCTCTCATCAAATAAACGTTCCGCTTCATGGAGATTCTTTCTAGATTCACCAATTATTAAGATAGCTGCTACTTTGTCGGCTTGAGCACGTACCATTTTGCCTATGTAAACTCTTAAACGTCTCGTTAAACAATAATAAAATTAAAAATTTAAGCTATTTAGAAAAACTTCGCAAAGCAGCAAATACTATTAAATTAAAAAAGTAAATATTTTTGACAACTAACCAGAGGCGGACTGAAAAATCTTCAATATTTAAATGTGAAATAATAATTTTGGTATTTATTCAATTTATCCGTCAAAATTAGTTTAAACCCAAACAAAATTAATATAGCTATGTAGCCAATGTCAATGCCTTTCAAACGAGATATCACTTGTCATAAGGTCCTATTTAAAATTATTGGCCAGAGTGGCACTGTGACGTCATCTATTACTATTACGTCACCTGTTATCATTCGTAGAGAAGTTTACAACACTTTATTTTCACCCTCCAAATTTTATTAATGTAAGTGTAGCCGTTCAAAATATACGAGGGGTGGAGGGGACTTTTGAATAGCACTGTATATATATATATATATATATATATATATATATGTATGGTATATGCAGGTGGGACTAAAAATCAACCTCACCAAGAGAAAAGAAAACTCAACCTCAATAACGGTAAACATCGAGACAAGAAGTTCAGTAATCTGGCAGGGGAAAGGAATAAAGGAAATTAAATAACAGATGAACTAGCCACGAGGATCTGAAACAATTTTTTGGAGACTCAAAACTCTTTTCAGCACCAATATAATATTGGAAGAAACAGGCAATAACGAAAACAAGAGAAAATCTGACTATTGGAAATATCTATTAGTGGGGAACTGAGATACTCCAACCAGGCTAGATGCCTAAGTAAGAGTGAGACTACTCATCAGAACACTCCCTCCAAGATCAAGCTAGTGGAGCATGTAGAATGTGGATTCTAAGGAATGTAAAACGAAGCATAAATTCACATATTTGCGGGAAGAATAGCACTACATCTGGGAAAATGCTGGATATAAGAGGGACACCTACCTAAATTGTAGCCTCCATAATTCCTAAAATTTCTACTAGTCTCTGAGACTTTTCTCGGGGACAGTAGAAGAGGGACTAATGAATATTTGAGGTCTCATTGAATGTCACCCAAATATACATATACATACACCAAGAGGTCTGAACAAGTTTAGCATGATTCATTCATTCATTCTCGGTATTAAATTTATGTACCAAAACTTGGAACTAATTTTTTATTTATCGTACTTACCTTGGCTGTAAGTTGGCGTTCTTTTCATAAAATTGTTTTAATGCTTGAGGAGTCGTAGCTTGAAATGGTGCTTTTCCCGTTAGACATTGAAAAACAATCGTACCCAAGCTCCACAAGTCGGCTTTAGCGTCGTACTGTAACGACATTATTACTTCGGGAGCCTAAAAATTAATAAACTTTATAAAGAAACTCAAGATACAAACAAAGGGGAGACGTTACCATATACATCGGACTTCCGCAGAGAGTTGCAGCCATAACGCCATCTTGTAAGAACCTCGCAAAACCAAAATCAGCTGCGAAAAGAAAGTGATTGGTTACAAATGTTTGGTAATTATGCTTACGACGTAGTACCTATTTTCAATTTAATTTCCGATGGTTGAGGATGAACTTTGGCACCGCTGTGTGACAAAAGAATATTTTGAGGTTTTAAGTCTCTGTGAACAATCCCCTTCGCATACAGGGCCTTCATGGCGCCAGCTGAAAATTAATGATTTATTTTGTTATCTTTTGTTGAGTTTTAAAAAAAATAAGTTTACCTAATTGGATTAGAAATAGGCGGATTGTATCTTCACTTAGAGTTCCTTTAGCTGAAGCAAAAAAATATTTATTGGAATATTACAACGATCAGTATGTTGATATTTTAACTTACCCTGTAAATAATCAGCTAAGTCACCCCCATTACAATACTGTAACAAGGATAATTGAAATTAATAGAATACATATTATTTTATTTTGACAACTACAGATAAAATTTTTGGACTGACATAGTTATTTTAAAGAAAACTTCTTTAGGACTTTACAACATCATATCTCAACAATATTATATTCTAATCAGAATATTATGATGATATAAGAGAAAGATTAAAATAAGACCTAACTGATTTTGATATGCTAATTAATGATAACCAACGTCATAAGTATGTTTAGAATACTTGTTTTGTTTTCTATTGTATGTGTTTCATAATGTTTAATCAGAAGGCATCACACTTTTGATTTGGAAATTTTTCAGGTGCTGACCACGCTGACAAATATCGGAAAAATTTCTCATCTACATAAGCTATGAGTTGCAATATCACTGGAGGCAGCATGTGTTATACTTTTCAGTATTTTTATAAAACTGCTCATAAACATGTTTTGTTTTAAATTTCCTATTACCTCCCCTGCAATCACAAAGAAAGAGGGTTGGGAAGAGAGGTGATAGGGGTAAAGGGAGCAAAAGGATCAGGGAGAATATGAATAAAGAGGAACAAAGACACGGTAGGTGATAGAGGTAAAGAGGGAAGAGAAAGGTGAAAGTAAAGAAGGACAAGTGAAAGAAAGAAAAAGATTGTAGAGGTAAATGGGTAAGGCGGAGTAGGAATGAATGAAGGAAGGAAATGGGGGAAGGGGAAAAGGTTGTTGATGGGAATTGGGAGGGCCAGGATGAAGCCAAAGGGGAAGAGCAGAAAAAAACCCCGCCAGATCAGCTGTGTCTTGAGTCCTTATCACACTGGATTCAGTTTTAAAGCATAATTATAAAAATAATAATTTTAAATAAAGGATTCAAGTCAAACCACAATATACGAGGCTTGTTCAATTGAAACCCATCTTTGGTCCAGGAAAAATTTATTGACAAGTACAGTTACAAATAACTACCACTACACTGTTTCACCAACCGATGTATACCCTGCTTATAGAATTCTTGTGGCTGCTGCTGGAAGAATTCTTTCACAGCGTTTTGTACTTCTGCGTCCGACTGAAAACGGTTACCTTTTAACGCCTTTTTTAATGGCTCAAAGATGTGAAAATCGCAAGGCGATAAATCGGGACTATAGGGTGGA
>CAJUYG010000881.1:34778-64826 GCA_910591675.1 Galerucella calmariensis | reverse complement strand
TCAAAATAATGTTCTAATGACGTGGGTAATGAAAAACTGATTATCCCGCCCAAAAATCTTCGTTTAACATATTTAAAAAGTAAATATTTATTTTGTGTAAATTCCCATTGTGTTTAATAAATAAGATATGTAAGTATACCTAGTTATAATACAAATGTATTACAAAAATGTTTATCCACAAGAATTTTGCATATAGTTATGTATGAAAGCAGGCAATAGAAAAATATTTGAAATAACTGATATTTATTCAAGATAAGTGGACAATTGTTTACTTAGATACTTATCAGAATTTTTACTGCTTTATCTGTGTAAACATGCATAAAGTATTGATTTTCCTGTAATGAAGGCTAGAAAACTGGACATTAAATGTGTAATGATCCAGATATAGGTTAGTGGGTTTTCTTACAAATTGTCTCTGTGTGAAAGCTTCTCAGTGCACTCAGAGACTGTATATACCCCATTCTTATTTTTAGTTAAGTTAATTTGAAAGACCAAGAAAAAAGAAGATGTGGGATACCCTAACAGACTATTATTATTTATACTAATCACATTTTTATTTTGGGTGGCAATTGAAAAAAATATTTACTTTGGCAATGCAAACTGGAACTACACCAATAACCATGACATGAATTTACTGTAGGGACTGTTAGTTTGTGATATATACTTATATGAATATTTTAAATGAATGAAACTAGGTAACTGTTTCTAGTTAATTTCATTATTTAATAAATAAATCATGTAAATTGATAGTTTCATTTAAAACATTTTTTTTCTTTGTTAATTAAAGTCGGTCTATTTCTGCAACTAGTGTTCCAACCAGTGGAAGGGACCTTTGTCAAACCCTCAGCACCTCGTTTTTATGTCTCCTCTGATTTTATTTAATACATCAAAAGGAGAAATGTTATTATTGACAGACAAAATAATCTTATCTTATCTTTTTACTGGATATTCCTGTAAACTCTTTATCTATTTGTGTTAGTATCACATGAGACATTATTAATGCCAAGATAATAAATTTTGTTTATAGCCTATTGTAAACACTCATTAGAGATGATACAATTTCAATAAGTTGGCACATTGCAGGGTTGTCTCCAAATGTTAATTTTATTATTTTAATAGAAAGAATCTATCTGTCAAGAATTCAGATGGTACATGGGCAAGAACATACACAAAAAGCTACCTTGGTAAACTGAAATGTCTGAAAGTCCCTTGTTAGACTGTTAGACCTTATATTGAATATGCATCTTCTGTTTGGAATTCTTTCTATTATAACTACCATATCAACAACATTAAACAAGTACATTGAAAATTTCTTATTGCTTATATACTTATATGAATTTTTAATTACTATACTAATATTCACATTATCAATGACAAGAACATTGTAAGTGAATAAATTTACATTTCTCAAGGACTATTAATAAGTGTGTATGCACAATATTGTTACTGTTAGTTTTCTTGCATACATCCAAATGAATTTCTTATATTATATAGGTAATACGTTAAACAGGTTCCTTTATATGACTTACTTCAGTTTTTTTATGATCATAATTATCTCATCAACATATATGTATATATACATTCTCAAGTGAAAACCTTGGTTCTATTTGTATTTAGGTATCTATAAAACAGCTATTTTTTATTTCACAAAAAATCTCAACATAGCTAATGCAAGAGAATATCATGATCTTTTATCTTAATTAGCATTTGTTAATTAAAAAAAAATACAAATAATAAAATTTTTACTTACTTCCATGACCAAGAAGACATTGTTTGCAGATTCTTTACAGTCTAGCAATGCAACAACATTTTCATGGTGTAGTTCAGTCAATTCCTATAAAAAATATAAAATTAGTAGTATTCAATAAGTTTCAATTGAAATAATTATTCTTTCTGTTAAGTGTGTCAAAAACATGTGCTTTTCTATTTAAGCATCAATGTATTTGAAACAGACTAAATGCTGATGTTTACTACATACCTTTAAAATTTTGATTTCCTTTCCAAGTAAATTTTGTGACTTGGCAAGGCTTTTCTTTGTTATGCTTTTAATAGCAACGGTAGAAGATGGATTCTAAAATAAAATTAATTATAGTTTATGTTATTATTTTCCTGGACAGTACACTGACCCCTCTAAGTATTCCTTTAAAAACAACAGCAAATGCTCCATGGCCTATAAGATCTTTGCTGTTGTATTCGTAATCTCCTACCACCTCCATACTTGCACTATTTTCTTGAGATGTTTTGGTGTATAAATAAATAAAAATGTATCTAAACAATGCACTACTGCTTTATTGTTACGTCATTTTACCTATTTTCTACATCTTGATTTAATTATTTTAAACTTTTTTTAAAACAAAGTTTAAGGTAGAGATTATTAGCAGAATCCAAATTAATTCAATTACGACTAATTTGTTAAAAATAGACGTATTTCTACTTTACTAAACTTCAATTGTCTCCATTGTTGAAAAATCGACTATTGGCATTTGACATTTAGTTATTGTGTTCGATTGTCGTACTGTCAACCACAGATAAGATAACTCTGTCTAGCCACGTCTAACCTCCCTTACCATAGACATATTATATTTCTCACCTTTAGTATAAGCGTAAGCGAAAAACAAGGAATACAGAAAATGTGAAATTTACTTATTTAATTTTTTACTAGTGTAAATTGAAACGGAGTAGAGACAGACAATGGATCACTTTTGTGGATGTTATACAAGATACGCAAAGATAGCCTTATAGAAAAAGACCAATTTGTGCTGTTCAGTTACTAGTGAAATGAAGAAGCCAACAAAAACATGCGATTGTCATTTGTCATAATATTGTCAAAACTGTCAAATATTAAGATAAGTAAATATTCTGATGTGGCTAAAATATTACACTAGAATTATACCCTAGAATTAGTTTCTTTATAATGTCTTGATAGAGAGTAATAGGTAGAATGGCGTACCAAACTATAAGGAATGAATATATGAATATGCCCCCTGTAACGAGGGCATATACAACTGCTTGCGTTATCACAACTCTTGCTGTAGTAAGTTTACACTTTCATTATAAAGCTAAGTTCAATTTAACCGGCTACTTTTCCTTACAATGTAATGTACCCTACTGTGCCTGCACTACCCTTCATTGTGAACCACATAATGTGAAAGATGTACACACATATTTGGACTTTTAAATGGTGTACTATTAATTATCAATAGAATGATTACAAAAATACACTTAAAATTATGAATAAACAAAAACCAAGCTACATGCAAACTATTTGTCATTATCTAGATTATAAAGTTTTTAATATGTTCTGTAACCCTAAATTGTATCTACAATTATTATTAAAACTAACAACTCTAGTTCTTAAATATGTATCCTTCTCTTTTGCAGCAACTGGAGTTGGCATCTCCATTCCAACTATATTTCAATCCAATTTTAATTGTAAAGCAGGGTCAGATATGGAGGCTTGTAACCACATTCCTTTTCTTTGGCACATTTGGGTTCAACTTTTTTTTCAATATGATTTTTACATATAGGTACTGCAGGATGTTAGAGGAAGGATCATTTAGAAACAGGACAGCTGATTTTGTATTGATGTTTTTATTTGGTGCAGTTTGTATGATTGTATCCTTTTTTTCAATATTGATGATAAAGAACATTTTTAATTGCACACTGGAATATAGGGACAATACAATTTGAAATAATAAATAGATTTCAAATTCTCCATTCATGTCACTTGAAGACAATTATTAATCTTTAGCTAGTCTAGTTCATAAAAATAAATGATCCAGGAAACAAAAATCTCAATGTTAACTAGTTTATAACTATTTTCCTTAATAAAAATTTAGGGTTTTGCATTCTTTGTTAATTTAATATTCCTAGGGCAAGCATTCACAATCATGTTGGTGTATGTTTGGTCAAGACGGAACCCCTATGTAGGATTGAACTTTTTTGGTCTTTTAAATTTCCAAGTGAGTCCACAATTATTTTTCTTATAAATAAAGCATCATCTTCATGTTTCAAACACTTATCAGCCCCTTTAATACTTTGTTGTTTATTTTTCTAGGCACCATATTTACCATGGATCCTTCTAGCATTTTCTGTACTTCTGGGCAATGCTGTTTATGTAGATTTAATGGGTATTGCAGTGGGACACATTTATTATTTCTTAGAAGATGTATTTCCACACCAAAGAGGTGGTGTTAAAATTTTAAAGACACCTAGCTTTATGTAAGTACATTCATTATTTTCTTAAATCAGTAAGTGTTAATACATTTTTCTTTTTAGGAAAACTTTGTTTGATGCCCTTCCTGATGATGCAGATTACCAAAGATTGCCAGAAGAAAATCCAGGTGGATTTCAGTGGGGAAATCAGAATGATAATCAAAATCCAGATGCAGGCGCTGCCGGCGATAACGAAGAACGAAACGATCGATAGAAATAGATAACTGAGTGATGATTAGACCACATGCGAATGTCTTAAAATTAAGGATCACTTCTAGTTTATTGTATATACCTACCCGTTTCAAAATCTGTTTTTGTTTGTTAATTTATATAAAAGGCAATTATAGTGAACAATTATACATTGTCTTTATATTTATTTTTATAAGCTTAAGATAACGTCAATCATATGGTTATTTTTTTGTGTGCAGAAAAGCAAGTTGTTTTTATATAACGGTTCATTTTTCCAACCGAACAGTCACATCTCTAATATTTTTTTAACCTTAGTAGAGATGTGCTTTATGTGTTGAGAAAAATTGTTATTTGGAAATCTAATGTGGATATTTTTCTCGTATTTCTGGGTGTACCTTTATTATTAAAAACGTTTTTAAATATAATTGTTAATTTTATTAAGCATGGTAGATTTGGGCCATAAATAGTCGATTTGGAAAAACTTAAACAAACAAGAAACATTTTAGTCCTGAACACCTGAAAATATCGAAAGCTCCTGAAAAGTCGCTGAAGACTTCACTTTGGGCTCAATTTGAAGGTCACGGCAGGTGTTTTTAAACGAGAAAAAACTTAACGCGATTGAGTTTACGGAAGGGGGGGAAAATGGCCCCCTCAACTCTGAAAAAGGGGTTTCTCGCTAATATCTGGTTCAATATGCGAATTTTTCTTCAGATAAAAAATGAAGATCGTCTTATTATCTACAGAAATAGTCCCCATCATTTTTTTCGAAAATTCGATAGTTATCGAGATAATGAGACCTAAAAGTCTCCTCATTTCAGCTGCTGCTCTGTCTGTAGGAATTCTGCTGTCTATGCATTAACTTGTAAGCGGACGGACGAATTGTTCCATAACTCGGCAAAAAATTGACATTTCCCGATGATTCAAAGTTCATCGCAATGGGAAGACCCGTAGCTATCATCCCATGTGACTTGCAGCTCGTTCGTACTTGACAAAAATATTTTAAAAAGCGGTCAAAGTTTTTTTCCACAAGATTTTGAGACTATTTAATTAATTTGTTCATATGTTTTTAAAAAATAGTCTTTTTTCCAGATTTTTTTTTAAATATAATGGAACCTTAGGAGGTTTTGAATGATCTCAGAAATATTTTGTAATATGTATCTTTCTTGCGTTTTGACAAAAAATTGATTTGTTTATTTATTTAAAAAAAGTCCGGTTTTTACCGGTGTGATCAATTTCCCTGATTTCTGGAAAATGATTGGATTTTATCAAAAATCAAAAAGTGCTTGTTCCACAGTTTGTACGGCTGAAAAATGTAAATAAACAAAGCTATTTTTATCAAAACGCAAGAAAAATATTGAAAAAAAAATTTTTGAGATCATTCAAGACCTATGGTTCCAATAAAAAAATATAGAATAAAAGACTATTTAAAAAAATATATGAACAAATTAATGAAATGGTCACATCTTGTGGAAAAAACTTTGACCGCTTTTTTAAATATTTTTTTAAGACGGACACTTCGATACACATTAAATTATTTATTTTACTTTTTATAACAAAGTGATTAACAAAACTAAAACTAGATAAAATAATAAATTTAACATTAACGACAAATTAAAAATTAACGAACTGTCATCACTCGACAATATATCGAAACGTTGTTACCATAGTAACGAAATCAAGGTAGATTGTATTATGAAATAGCGATTGGAAAAATGCAAACATATATATATATATATATATATATATATATATATATATATATATATACCATGCTACTTTTTCTCCCGAGGATGAAGTTTTATCATTCAAAGGAGGAAAAAACATTTTACTCCTATGTTATACATATGATTTTTCCGCCTATCTCAAATTCGCTCATTTTTTAAATTATTTTATATTTTGTTGATGAATATTATAGAGTACCTAGCCACAGAGTACAGATAGTGTACTCTGTGACCTAACTCACTTTCAAACTGTTAATCTGTCAATGGACCATAGCATGCTATATAATATTTCTGTCCTAAATTCGAAAACCGGATGTATCTATGAATTGTCAAATTCAAATTTTTAATGTAAAAAATCTTTATTAAAATAACAATTTAATGATTCCTACCATTTTGCAAAATACAGGGTGTTCTATAAATAAGCGGTAAAATTTATACTTAGGTATATATTATATAGTATGGGTCGTCAATGCTGTATAAGTTATTTCATTGATAATGTACCATGACGTCACTTTTACTTTTTCTCCCTATGGAGTAAAGTACTTTTCCGCCCAAGGGAGGAAAAGTACGTCTTTGCTCCCTACAATGAGGCCAGAAAATGCATACTTTGGATAGAGGTAGGCGGAAAAAGCGTTTTCCGGTCCCTAGCGTCTACTTTCGGTAAAACGCACCTGAAAATAAGTGTTTTTCAGGTCTCACCAAGCTTCCTGCTAGTCTCGACCTAAAAAACACTACTTTCCGGTCTTGTAACGTAAATTACTATTCTCACGGCACTTTGCTCTCGCCAATTTATTGGAGAATCAACTAAAATCGAAAAAAACTTAGTATGCTACTGTCATCTTTGAATACCTACTTAGTTGTCACAAAACTGTCAGATTATATTAGAAGTTTTTAAATTCGAAAAGGTAGTTTCAAATAACAGAGAATTTAATGAAAACAAATGACGTGCCGGGCTTGACCATACGAAATTGTACAAATTT
The DNA here is from genome assembly GCA_910591675.1 of Galerucella calmariensis. NCBI lineage: Eukaryota > Metazoa > Arthropoda > Insecta > Coleoptera > Chrysomelidae > Galerucella > Galerucella calmariensis. The sequence continues at coordinate 57,721 of CAJUYG010000881.1, read as the reverse complement.
CACCATCAACTATAATTTTGAATAAAATTTTATAACAGTTTAGAGATGGGATACTTTAGTGTTATTTTTGTTTCACTAACCATAAAAATAAATATCAAGTTACTTTACTTGTATTCTTTAAATTTGTGCAGTTGTAGAAAAAGTATAGTGTGCAACATGTGGGGAAAGTACTTTTCTCACTCATGTGTTTGCGTTACTCGCCCTTCGGGCTCGTGCCACAAACTTCCACACTCGTGAAAAAACTTGAACGTTCCCCTCTTGTTGCACAATATACTATTGTCAAGTACGAACGAGCTGCAAGTCACATGGAATGATAGCTACGGGTCTTCCCATTGCGACGAACTTTAAATCATCGGGAAATGTCAATTTTTTGCCGAGTTATGGAACAATTCGTCCGCCCGCTTACAAGTTAATGCATAGACAGTAGAATTCCTACAGGCAAATCAGCAGCTGAAATGAGGAGACTTTTAGGTCTCATTATCTCGATAACTATCGAATTTTCGAAAAAAATGATAGGGACCATTTCTGTAGATAATAAGACGATCTTCATTTATTATCCTGAGAAAAATTCTCTAATTCAGCCAGATATTAGCGTGAAACCTGTTTTCCAGGGCTTAGGGGGCTATTTCCTCCTCTTCTGTAAACTCAATCGCGTTAAGTTTTTTCTCGTTTAAAAACACCTGCCGTGACCTACAATTTGAGCCCAAAGTGAAGTCTTCAGGGACTTTGTCCCTTCATTCACTGGACTATTATCAGAGTTAGCCAGAATCGTCCAATCTTTCCTTCCCTAATTACATTGTAACCATATTAAGACAAAATCAGCCCCATTCTGTAATTCGAAATTGATAAGAAGTGTAGTTCCTAGATTGGTATTAAATATCTTTGGCCTTTTTGTGAAGTTCCTACTCACTTATTTTTATTGGTTATTGGTATTATCACAGGATTCATCATATTATCATAGGTAAGTTAAAAAAGTAGATTTTTTATTTTATACGCTTGAGGTTAGGTGTTCATAAAATAGATAATGAAAATATTATTTTTCATTTTATTGTTTTTTTTGCAGTCAAGAATAAAGTTTTCCCAAAAGTTCATGACCCGAGATAGTAATATGTAGGTAATGCTCTAGAGTTTATTAATCTAAAGGAGAAACAAATAAAAGTCAGACATAAATAACTAATTTATTAACCTAAACATCGTTGTCCAGTTGCAAATAAACAAGTGTTTTTTGGTACATTATAATTAGACACACAGAGCCCTTATATCAAAATTAATTTCGAATGGGATTTCTAACACAACCACAAATTTATTCAGAGTAATGTCTGAATTTTGAGAATCGAAAGTTACATTAGCGAAGCACCGTGGTACCTTGTCTCCTGTATTCGCTTTGAAAACTTCTTAATACTTAAATTATGAATTTATTTTCTTAATAAGACGCATTTACATCAATAATTATATTGTTTTAAATCAACAATTTTCACCTACATATCATGAGATTAAAAATAAATAAAATGATAAAGAGACGAATAAGTTTATTCAAGATTATTTCCCCCATCTGTCAAAATTGATTCGGTGATAATTCAGCGTACTTTCTTTACGAATAAAATCACATCGGTCGCGTTCATCCCAACAAACTTTAGCGTGCTAATCTTGATATAACAGCACGACCTAATTTTATTTGATCTATGACTTCAATAATTAATTATTCATATTCGATTGCTACTACAGATGACAGAGAACACTCGTTCAGCAGGAAATTGATTATCGCTTTGGTAGCTCTACGTTGGGATGAACGCGACCATCGTCTCGACTGACAGCACCTTTATATAGTCAACATATCTTAATAATTGTACCTTTAATAATTAAAATTATATGAGACTAAAATATTTATTTTTTGGTAATTAAATGATTCGGTAAAAAAATCCTATATATATATATATATATATAAAACGAATAAATTTTGACATGTTGACTAAAGAAAAAAAGTCAAGAGTCCAAGTAAATTGGACATTGCTAAATGGAATACAAATTTGAGGCATATTATAGAATCCCTGTCATAGGCGTGCCTACAGGGGGGGGCAGGGTGGTCCATGGCCTCCCTAATTGGTCCACCCCAATTCCTCAAAATATCAGTCTATTAAAAATATTTTATAATTTTTGAATTTCGACGTTTTTCCAATGATACGAGGAAGCGGTTTTTCATTCTTAAAATGAATTGCGAGAAATTGAAGGGCCGCAATGTTTCGGCGGGCACGGCTCTTTGTTTTTTCATCAAAAGATTCCGATTTGATATTTGGCCCCCCCTAATGAAAAAGTCTGCGCACGCCTATGATCCCTGTAAAATGAGTGTCATGTAGAAGAGACATGAAACAATATCATCTAATTTGCTCTTAAAGATGGAAAAATTGTAAAAATGACAAACAAAAATTATTGCTCACAAAGGTATGGTAGAAAATATTTCATTTAGCCTCAAATAATGCATCGTTAGAGAAGAAAAAATAAACATGAACAATGCCAAGTGGAAGAGTATGACATGCACAAACTTCTGTTATATTTCTTTGTTATTTATATGATCTTGTCAATATGGCGTCGGCAACAAAAATAGAAGTAGAATAAATTAACAGAATTATGTTTAAAATAATTCTACACAGCACATTGTTGACCTATTGAATGACGTTATGATAACAAAATGAAAACGATGAAAAAGATCACATTATATTAATGATTTTGCAATACAAAATACAGTGAAATGCAAAAAAATATCCCATTTTGCTAATGTTTGGATTTTACAATGATCTCTATACGCGTCCGCGCTGAAAATTCAACTACCTACTTTACTATGGTTTCATATTGCAACCGTTGCTAAAAGGACCGTTATATCATCCGGTTTGCCACCTGAAACAAAATATATAATATTAGAATGAAAAACGATAGGGTACGTATCTTTATTTGAAATATTTTTCGGCCCAAACACAGTTCGTAATTAACTTCTTCATCACTTAATATATTATAAGTTTTGGTTAGTTTCAAAAAAATGTTCTTGATACAACTCGTGTAACGTATTATACTTTTTCTACGCCCATGTATTTTCTTCGATTAAATAATGCGACTTATTTTTTTGAAATTATATAATGTGTTGCCGACATTCAGGGGCATTACTCTTTTATCTTTTTCATTTGACTAAATGTACGTAAATAGAACAAAGTACGTAGATATAAATTTAATTGCAATTTTAGTTCTCTTATCTAAACGTACGTATATGTTATGAGATATCTTTACGTGCATGTTATTGTTAAATGTCACTTACAAGGAATATGGACAGTGCGATTTTTGACGTTTACGAACATGGGCGTAGAAAATAACTATTTGTGTATCAAGAGCAGAAAGTAGTACTTTGGCAGTCGAGACTACGAAAGGACTTTCTGCTCGAAATACACCCAAGATTTTTTCTACGGTCACACCAAAATAAAATTAACTTGTAACAGTTTTCAGATTGCAGTTTCGTGTACCTATGTACGTAGACAACACTTATTAATAATAATAATAATTTATTCATTAAAATACAATATATATAAGTACAATTGGTTAATATTCTAAAATAGATAAAATGAATAAATTTGCTCTCGATAAGTGAGTACTCACTTGTTTCGAGTTAGAAATTACAGCATTTGATTAATGAATTGCGTTTAGTAATATATTAAAATAACAATAACAATAATAACAAAAATCAATAATAATAATATTTAATCCGAAACGTGACACATCTAGGAGACTTTTTCATCAATATATTGTTGAACGATATGTCTGGGTCTTTGTGTAATAAGTTGTTTTAATTTAATTTTAAATATAGGATGATCTGTTATTAATCTTAAGGATTCCCGTATTGTATTATAAAATTTTGGAGCAAGATAATCATATGCGTGTTGAGTGATGGATTTTATCATATGAGGGATTGTATGTTCTGTTTTGTGGCGTGTATTGTACGAGTGAGTGGGCCTTATTGTTAAGTGTTTGGTGGTATGATATTTAATAAGTACACAGTAATAGTACAATTGTATTACATTGCTGTCAGATATTTTTCAGATTTCCCTATTTCTCATTAAGTTATTACGGAAAATACTGTTGGATGCTTTAACATAATTATTAGAAAATCAACTGAAATATTTATTTATTCCAGTTAGTTTCTGCTTAAGAGCGCCAATAATGTCAAATTATGTCAGCTCGCGGAAAACATCAACTTTGCGGTTAGATTTGAGTGTGCAAAAGCCTAATTTGGGTAGTGATAGTAGGAAAAGTATTTTTGTTCTGCACTCGAACGTACTAGCTGTAAACTTTTTACCCTGCCCTCGTAACAAAAGCATACCAACGTTTGAAATAATGTTTGCAGTAATGACTTATGTAAAGTAGTTAACGACCAGTGTATACTGGGTTTCATTCATTTTAGACTTTTCTATTAATTTTGATGATGTCAATAATATAATACGTTATTAGAAAGGAAGTTGAAAATTAATTTAAGTTCGTTGATACATTGAATTCTCTCTAAACTAGAATGTTTCATAAAGGGCAGCTGCATTATACGAGAAAGTCTAATTATTACTTTTAATAAGAAATGAAAAATAATAATAGTTATTTTCCATCCTATACATCCATCTCAATCATAGTTCCATAGCTTTTGTTGTGTAAAACTTACAGGTTTATTTGAAAGTTATATTTATTAATGGTAATTACAGCATTTTAAAATTTTTATTAGTCGAGTCAATAATAAACTAAGCTAATTATTTTTTTTTCAATTGAAATTTCATACTTTTATTCACATTTTTAGACTGTAAAACTCCCGCCAATCTTTGAGAAAGCACCATTTTCCAAAAATATTTTTCAGATTCAACACTGAAGATTACCAATGTAGAAAGACATAGGACTAAATATTTTGGAAACAGAGTGGTCTAAAATGAATTCAATTTATTTGATGTTTTTTCAGTATTTTCAAATGGGACACCCTATCAATGTGTTCATCAATGGACACTGATTTTTTCCCTTTTTGAGACAAATAGTTATAGAACTACATAGAGATTTGCTGGACTCTGAATACAATACATGATGAACCAAAGTTACGTTATTTTAAATAAACCTTTCGAGCTATTTTCAGTTATGTATTTATTGTTTCATAAGTATGTAAAATATTCATCCTAATATCACTTGAAACTATATTATTAATATGCATAAAACACTCCATAATAAAGCAACAAGAAAGAGACAACTACCCAATTTCTTCAACAGTGGTTGTCGAATTTACTGAAATAAGCAACTTACCTATTGTATTAATACCATTGGCGAAAGCACTCTCTGCGAAGGGTGATACGAAATTTTCGTCGTATGAAAGGTTCCTCGCCATCCAAGCTATTGAATTTGCTACCATTTGCAATCGACCGGCGCACCTCTCACCTTGAATCTACAAAAAAATATAAATACGTACAGAATTGGATTGAAAATGGTATAACTATTATGCTAAGAACAATATAAATGGTTCTTCAAAACTGACTTTTTAAATATCGCTGAATTCAGAGTAGTTTCAAAAAATCATATTATAATGTACATATCTAAATATAAAAATAAAAGTTGATAATAGTTTTGTACTGAAAATGTAAGCATAGCACTTTCAGATGCTTTTAATTCAAAACAAGTTGTTGGATGACATTTTCCATTATTTTTATAAAAAAACACTGCGGTTTTCCGATATCTTCTATACTGGGCAATGTTAAAGTTTTGCTCTACTGGAGGTAGTTTGAATATGATATGAATTATACGTTTTGATTAATAATAGTTCTGTTACTATCAACAGGATATGTCAGAAAGTTCAGCACTATATGTTTCGATATAGTGTTAATCAAATCACTCGCTGGTTAAACTAATATTTAATTTTAGTTACAAAAAATGTGTGAATGAACATAATTAAAATATAACGAGCAAAACAAGTGTGGCTTTGCCGACAGTCTTATAATCACACTGTCTTTGCTACAATTTGCAGAAAGGGTGCACTTCAAACGTTGCCAGACTTCACCGTTGTTCCGACATCTGACGCTACAAATGTCTCCACTATTTATCTTTTCAATTTGTTTAAAGACAGTTTTTTAACTCAACTTTTTACCGCTCTACCTATTTTCGGCAAAATAACAAATGTTGTTGCCAGCGGATGTTTTCTATCTCATAAAAATTTTCCATCCTATTAATTTATTTTTAGACAAAATAAACAAGGTTAGCATAATGCTGTATCATAGATGTATATGAGGAACATTATTGGCAAAGAGTGCCAAAAATTTTAATCATGAGGTGAATAATTAATAATCAAATATAATTTGTCTCTGTTCCATTAAAGAATGCATCTTAACTGTTTTATTGATACAGAAAGTCCCACAATTTTTTATACAGGCCATAACTCTAAAACGGATGTGCAGTGAAGTTAATACATCTTGTAAATGTTAAAAGTAATGTGTCTGAATTCAACCATGAACAAACTTAATATTATGTAAGTTTTGATAATTTTATATCCAAAAGGATTTATCAAAATAATTGTAGAAGCCAATTATACTAGTATTCTACATTTAACTGTCAAGAATGTGCTCAAAATGCCCTCTACCAGCTTCAACACAAGCCTCAAACCTTTTCTCAACATTTCAGGGGTAAAAGATCTGCACACAAACTTATTTTAATTTTTAAATCTTCGACATTCTCTGGTGGAGTATGCAAATTTTTTCAAATGATCCCAAGGAAAATAATCAAGGGGAGATAGGCCTGGTTATCATCATAGAATTGGTCCTGTATCACTAATACAGTAATAAGGAGAACTATTATAATTATATGAAGCAGCACCATTTTGTTGCCACAGCAGGCTACTAACAAAATTCTCAGAGGACAAAGATATGCATTGAAGGTGTTTTCAATAATGCATCTACATTGTCAATTACCAAAGTACTTGAAAGAAAAGGGGTCCCATCCTTTCTGTGTTGATGTATAAACGCCTGCGTGGAAAAAAGGGTAATCAAGTCATCTATCAACAAGATCACAGTCACAGCTAGAGCAGGGATGTTGTCATCTTCGTGTCTATAAAATACTCGATAAAATATAACATTAAGTCGAAGGATATGCCGTCAAAAAAAAATGAAAAAGAAAAGATCACTCTATTTGATTTTTACACTAATAGAGGCAAATATGTAAAATATCTTCACTGATCCTATTAGAAGTTCCTGAAGTATTTTTTTTTAAATTACAATTATTTATTTGCCAACTATATGTATTTATTCAAAATATTTTTATATCTTCAATATATAATAAATTATTGCAAGTGATAACAGCTGACGTATAATTTAAACAGAAACATTGATAAATAAATAAATATTCAAGGGTTCAACAATAATATTCACGTTTAAGTAATTAATTTTGCAACCTTAATTTATCAGGAATATTTTTAATTTAATAACATTTGTGCTGTGGCTTATTGGAGCAAATATACAGGGTGATTAGCACTTGCAATAAAAAAGGTTCAAGACCCTTGGTCTAGATGCTTCAACTAAAAAAAAATTGTTGAATTCATAGGATATTTGGTGGCCTATTTTTCCTCGGAATAATCTTTAGACCCAGGTATCCTTCAAAAGTCTGATTTTATAGTGCAAAAAACGTTTTTTTCAAATTTGTATTTAGTAATATGAATAATAATGACAATATGATTCAACGCAAATTATGGAAATTACTATTTAAATGTACTTATATATAAAAGTGCATATAAATTATAATGTAGATTGTTAAACTTTCAATTATTCCAAACGAATTACGGAATAGTTTTTGTTTATTTGCATAGTTACTAGTAATTTTTTGCTTGTTATAGCCTACTTAAATTCTAATCTGTTCTCGATTTCTCCGATACGACTTTACATTAATATTTATTACGAAACAGAATCATTATCCAGATGTTCAAAGTCCATGGTAACAAACAATAAAAATATTTCAATAAACGAACATTATTAATAAATGTTTATGTATACCGAAATTAGATTTGTAAAATGGAATTTGCTTGATCTATTGCTAGTTTATTAAACTTTTTTTCTTCTAAAAATAACTCAAATCAAAATAGTTTTAAAATTAAATGTTTATTAATACACTATTGTGAAATTCCGATGGCAGCGTTAGAGAGGATTATCATTTCTTTCTAAGAGAATAACTAGCAATGTTGCCAAAATCCAAAGTCAAATTTACAGTTAGGGGTAGTGTACTCCTGGAGTCGATGATTAGCCTTAGTTGCAGAAATAGATCTCACTTATGAAAGTATTGCAGAAATTATGACCCTTTAGTTCATTCACAAATATCTTAAAACTTATTATTTAAACATCGTAAAGTATATTGCTTGTTTTACAAAAGTAGTATAAGTGCAGTAGGATTGACCACGCTGTTATCAGTGGCGATATAGGCTTATTGCCGCCCTAGGCCCGGTCCGAAATGCCGCCCTTTTTGAATAAGAAAATTCTATATATTTTAATTCATAATTTTATTGTTATAAAAATATAGCTTTTATTTTTTACACCATTCATAATGCGAAACAATAGAGTGCTCTATTTTTTACTCAAATATAATTATTAAAATATACACATTTTTTTATATTAAACTCTAGCTAGCATAACAAATAATAATAAGCATTTTTTTCAAATTATGATGTGTTGCTTAATTTGTAAATCTCTTCTTCCTGGTTTTTGTCCGAGCAAAAGCATCACTTATGTCATCGTGATCAATTTCTTGAACTAGTTGAGCTTCAATAGACAGTTATGCCAAAGCATTAAGCCTATCTTGGCCCATACTTGCGCGTGAATAAGATTTAACCCTTTTCAAGGCAGAAAAAGATTTTTCAAGGTAGAAAAAGATCTTTCTCCTGAACAATTGGTAGCGGGAATACTCAAAAAATACGCAGAGCAATGTCTACATTCGGATAAACATCTCGAAGATTTCGAGAATGCAATACATTGTATATTTCTTGTGCGGAGCGTATATCTTCCGTATTTTCTAGGATATCTTTGAGCTGACATTGAAAATGAATACATTCGTTTCCTAACATCTCTTCCAAATAATTAATATACTTTTTAACTAATTTATTCGCAAGATTTTTCAATTCAATCGTATCTATGTAAGATAAATTATCAAAATATTAAAATTTTTGTAATGTTTCTGATAAGCACTTTTAAGTCCGGCCAATTGTACGCTTAAAGTATCTAAAATTCGGCAATACACATTAGTGCGAAAATTTTCGTGACCAGATGAAGGTATTGTTTCATTCACCCGTGACTCATCTGCCTGAATTTTTCTGGTTCTCTTGCGACCTGTATCATAACGATAATTAACTTGAACTCCAGACAGTGCTTTTGCTTTTTCTTCATATTCAGAGAATTGTTTGTCCCTCATATCTTGAAGATTCCATAGAAAATTTTTGATAAATTGAAAAAGAGACAGAGCCAATTTAAAAATAAATTTTTGGTATATTTCTTTGGCTCTTAAATTTTGCCGTCCCCCCCCAAATCGTGCCGTCCTAGGCCCAGGCCTCACGGGCCTATGCGTTAATCCATCACTGGCTGTTATTCTATACCCCTATACTGCACAACAACCCCTATAAACTTACCTTTATAAGTTCGTTTACTATAAGCGTTTGTGGGAGATTATCGAAAACGCCATCTGTTGCTACTAAAATGACATCTCCATCTTCGACGGGAATATTATCCGTCATTGCGGCATCCGGTCTGTCGCTAAGCACTTCTTGTCTATATCCGGGAGGAGGTAATGATAATTGAAAAGGTGTATTGAAATAGTGTTGTTGCTCTTCAGATTTTCTTATGACTTTCCCACGTCTCACTACCATAAAACCGCTGTCTCCTATGTTAGAAGTATACAGAGTGCTGTTTTCTTTGTTGAGGATGACAACACACGCCGTACTACTACCTGCAAACAATTAAAAAGAACTCTAAATAAAAATAAGTTGGGGACACACTGTATACAAGTCTATATACAATTTTTAGAAGTACTGTACAGGCAATTAGAACTGTTAACACCATTTAATTTTGTCGTGGTCGTCATACCTTGTGATTTCGTATCGTCATCATGTCATGTGCAACGGCAATATCACATAATACGAAATCGTGTGATCCGCTGAGAGGATTAGAGATATATTTAGACTTGTGGGATTACATTAAAAAATAACTCCGCGCTGTTTATCTACCACATCGTAAATATAAATTTAACAGCTTCATTTTAGAGTAGTATCTTAGTCTATTTTGGGTTCTAGGCGCCAAGATCTTTATTATTTAATATTTACATGAATATTGCCATTGCTTGTGAAGTTTGTTCATACTTATAGAGAAGTAACTAAAGCTGTTTATACAAACAAACAATTAAGGCAGTTGTGAGGCTCGAAAAAGCCCCATTTTAATAAATTTTTTATAGAAACAGTATCCATTTATCAATTACAAGTGATGGTAAGCCTACTTTTAAGAATAGAATAGAGCGTCGTTCATGTGAAAATATTAATGAGTACCACCCCTGTAGATGATGTCCTGAATGAACTCCAAAAAAAGGATCTTCGTCTCTATTTCGGCAGTATCAGCTATTCCAGGGCCGTAAGAGGGACCTTCTGCGTGCTCCCTTGCGCTCTCGCGTCGGAGATCAACACACGCTCTGCGTCCTCTTTGTCGACAAATAATATAGAACCAATAATAAAATAGATTGTAGTTAAATATTTAAAAATAAATACAATACATTGGCATACATTTCTGTAAACAGAATAAATGCTTCACTTTCCATCATCTCCTTTGATTCCCAGCAGGTGGAAGATAAACTTAAGGCACTAAAATCCAACTCATCACCTGGTCTGGACAATATATCATCACATATTTTGAAATCATGTGCCGAGGCTCTATGTCATCCTATATCACGTATAATGAATGCTTCTTTTAAGACTTACACACTACCAACAATATGGAAAACTGCCTCAGTTACTCCCATATTCAAAAAAGGCAATAAACTTGACCTAAGCAATTATAGGCCAATCAGCCTTGTCCCTATTGTTTGCAAGGTCATAGAATCAATTATACGTGACAAAATGTGCAAAGGTTAGCCACAAGACTTCCTTACGGCCGAATACGACCTAGCTATGAACAGCGTCTTTATTCAGCCGAACTAACGTATTTTAGTGAACGCAGACAATGTGGCGATTTGATAGTTACATTTACAGCTATATTTAACATGTTTGGTGTTAATATGTCACCCATTTTTACTTTAAATCCTGATATTCGATTAAGGGGGCATCCATATAAGTTGAAGAAGGAAATGTTTAAAGCTAAAATTAGACAGAATTTTCTCTCCAACAGAATATTTCCATACTGGAATAATTTACCTAGCAGTGTGGTCTGTGCACCGTCTGTTAATGCTTTTAAAAACCAGTTAGACCAATTGGTTCAGCATTCTTAATTTTGTACACGTATTTTTATTTTTGGTTTTCATTTATTTTCGTTTTCTCCCCTTTTTTCAATTTTATAATCGGCTATCGCATATTTATTTATAGCTTGTGCTACTTGTGTTTTTTATCTCATTTTTGTTATATGAGCTTTATAGAACTTCGGTTCTCAGCTCCTAATTTATTGTAATAATAATATTGTTTAAATTTCATTTCAATGATGGTTTTCTAATCAGAATAAGGATGTGTGGTTTGGTTATATTTTTAATTCACAGCTTGCATGGGTCTTTCTTAATTGAGGTCTAGTTATAGTTTATTTCAGAAAGGTATAGAGTAATAAAACCTCATTAGGTATGCAAAGGAAGCACACAGTGACCCAACGAATGTTTAAGTCACTAAGTTAATCCCTACACAATATTCCGATATTGACACTTCAGGCCAGAAAACATGCTTTTCCTAATTCTCTTACGCAATAACTTGAAATTTTAATATTACAAACAATACTAGACCTACGCCTATGGCCGACACCGAAATTGAGCCGAACTGGACAGAATTCCCCATTTTATTACTCTATACCTTTCTGAAAAAGACTAGTCACAAGTATGAACAAACTTTACCTAATAATATTTCAAGTTCTTATCACCAATTTTTAGTACACAAATACTATACCATAACTTACCTAAAATAGCTTTCTTATGATGTAAAAGTTCATAGTAACTCTTTGCTAACAGTTCTGAAGGATTTGAGGGTGTAAAGCGACCTAATTTAACTAGTCTTTCGCAGGTTTTCATCAGGTGTAAGGAAAATTCACCAGGGTCAATACCGTATGCCCTCCATCCTCCCACACCGTCAGCCACAGCTGGAACAAAGAAAAAACCTCAATACATCTGAAATAACTAGAAATAATACCCAGTGAAAAAAAAAAATTTAAATGATTGGTAATCATTCACATAACTTAATTGTAAGAAGTACCTAATACAGAACTTTATTCGGAGTCGCAGTTTGTACAGTTGCAGCCTACATATAACTTGGTATAAATTGAATATTTTCTAAGCAAAAAATCTAGCCACAATAATAATTTGAAACAGGGAATGAATGGTTAAAATTTTTGATATAAATTTGAAAATATTGGTTTTATAAAAAAAATGTTCTTATTGAAGGTTATCATAAGCAAATGTCACGAGATTAGCTTTACCTCTTACACTAATTTCATAGGAAAGTTATATAAGAGATTGAAATCAAACAAAATTTAAAAATGAAATGCCTGTTTATTGACAAGGATATTAGTAAATAACAAAGTACGCAATGTTTATTGTTGAGATAAGCTGACAATATTAAAACGTCATAGGTGCTAAAGGTTAGGTTAGTTTCTTACCCAAGACATCCGCATTTTTGTATTTTGCTGTAAACCAAGCATCATCACCAAATTGTCCTTTAATCAGTCTTTGAATTTTTCTCTCCTTTGAAAAGCCACAAACAGCTGAAATTAATTGTGGCTCAGTTTTCTTTTGTAATTTAGGATCTGTAGCTGTTGAAACATTAGCGATTCCGTTCCAAAATGCTCTGGATAACAATCGTCCAGTGACTAATAAAGTGTGCATTATATGACACTAAATAACAATAATATTAGAAGTTCATTTTCAATTTTGACAAATTTCACAACACTACACTATTTGATCAATCCCATTCTTATTCAAAATCACAAGACACAATCACAAACCCACATACCTCACACGACGGTTCAATTCCAATATAAAACCACAAACCACCACTGACTGGTTTGCGATAAAAAACCAAAACCTTCGAAATCGAAATGCAAACCAAAACGCAGAGGATTAATTTTCAGTTGACATCTGAACCATAGATCACATACATACTGATGGAGATAGAACATTTCAATGGTCAGTTTTGAAATTGAGTTTTAGCGCCACCTAGTGCCTTGGAAGTAGCTTACAAAAATAATTATTTTCTTCTTTTGAACCATGACTATGAAGAAAATAGCTAACGTGTTAAGAAATCTTAATTACTTCATCACGTTCAGGATTTGGGAGAAAAGATAGTCCTAACAATAAATAAGTCCAGCTAAAAAACAGGTTCAAAACCTTGGTTTACACGTATATGCTTTCAGGAACGTTGAACAGTATTAACAGTTTGTGACTCATATAATTTGTCCATGTAATTTTTAATTCTTATAAACCTTAGTTTGTATTAAAATTAATTTTGAAAACTTGCTGTTGGCGTGCTTCTCATGCAGGTATCCCTCACTACTGAGATAGGCAAACCTTTATACATATTGCTCAGTCTGATCCAGATACAGGGTGGGGCACTAAGAACGAACTATTCTCTGGCGTCTCAACGGCAAATAAAATTGGAAAAAATAAAACGTGGAATTAAGTAGATTACTTAGGACTATAGTTTAAAAATATTTTGGAATATACAGGGTGCTCCAAAAAAGCGTGCCGTATCAAAGTTAGGTTCCTTTAAATGGAACACCCTGTATTTCATCACATTTTTGAATTGTACTATTAAAAATGATGTAAGTTCATTAACATTTCCCTATACATATCTAGTTCAGTTTCCAGGATAAATCGATTTTAATAAATTTTAATAATTTGTAGACCCTCCGAAAAAATACAATAACTTCAAAATAAAAACGAATAACCACATTTGCTTTACACCATCGCACTAGAAGCTTTTAACATTCTGTTTCCAATATTTACTGGTATGCTATCATATACAGGGTGTTTTTAATATGTCAGTATATAACACTAACCATTTAATACATAAATTTCTAGCTTAATTTAAATGGAACACCCTGTATCTGTTGGGTCTGTTAAACGTGGGAATTTATTACCTTTCAGTTGGTATCAGGGTTGCCTAAATCTAACTCTGATAGTTCTCGAGAAATTTTAAATTTGTTTTTTAATATTCAATTATTTGCTGACATCTAGTTACCTATGACATGATACTCCGATGGAAAATTTTTAAAAATTTAAAATTTGTTATTTTGACAGTAAGTGCTTTGTTGTATTATTTATTATTGATAAATTAATGGTCTCTTAAATCAGAATTTTATTAAGAGTGTGTACACTATTTTTTGGCACACAGATACAATAAGCTTTAAAATTATAAAAAAATAACTAGGTAGAAAAAATTCAAAGAAGGTGTTCAAAGTCTATTGTTAGATACAAATTTGAACCCTTTTTTCAAAAAAGTTATTGTTCACTTCCTTTAACATTTCTGGTGTTACTGTTTGAAACGCTGTCCTTATCCTATCCTTCATATTCTTAGGAGTGGTTGGCTCTGTATTGTGGACAATACTTTTTATGTAACCCCAAAGAAAATAGTCTAATGGCGTCAAGCATGGGAACCTTGCCGGCCAAAGATAAGGACCCCCTCGCTCAATCCATTTTTGTGGGAAAATATTGTTCAGGTAACGCCGGACAATTACCGTGTACAGACGCACCTAACTGCAGCCACATTTTTTGTTATGTAGCTAGTGGAACGTCATCTAAAAGTTCGGGTAGTTTGTTACGTAAAAATTTACGAAATTTTCTTCCAGTTAGCGTTAAGTTTTTTTACTAATCTTATTGCAAAGTTAATGATTGAGTACCCTTAATAAAATTCTGATTCAAGAGACCTTTAATTTATCAATAATAAATCATACAACAAAGCACTTACTGTCAAAATAACAAATTTTAAATTTTTAAAAATATTCCATCGGAATATCATGTCATAGATGTCAGCAAATAATTGAATATTAAAAAACAAATCTAAAATTTCCCGAGAACTATTAGAGTTAGATATATGCAACCCTAATACCCACTGAAAGGTAATAAATTCCCACGTTTAACAGACCCAACAGATACAGGGTGTTCCATTTAAATTAAGCCAGAAATTCATGTATTAAATGGTTAGTGTTATATTGTAATATTAAGAGCACCCTGTATATGATAGAGTACCAGTAAATATTGGAAACAGAATGTTAAAAGCTTCTAGTGAGATTGTGTGAAGCAAATGTGGTTATTCGTTTTTATTTTGAAGTTATTGTATTTTTTCGGAGGGTCTACAAATTATGTAAAATCGATTTATCCTGGAAACTGAACTAGATAGGTATAGGGAAATGTTAATGAACTTACATTATTTTTAATAGTACAATTCAAAAATGTGATGAAATACAGGGTGTTCCATTTAAAGGAACCTAATTTTGATACGGCACGCTTTTTTGGAGCACCCTGTATATTCCAAAATATTTTTGAATTATAGTCCTAAGTAATCTACTCAATTCTACGTTTTATTTTTTCTAATTATATTTCCCGTTAAGACGCCAGAGAATAGTTCGTTCATAGTGCCCCACCCTGTATAAGTATTAGGTTACTTATCCCATCTGGTCTCATCATTGAATTTTTTTTTAAACGGACTAATATATTTGTGAAAATTTACTTAAATCAATCATAGGCGATCACATTTTTATAATGGACTTAATTAATTTGTAAATACAAATTTCGTGATCTTCCTTTGTATTTATAGTCCTGTCGGGTTAGCCCAAAAACGATCAAAACATGGATGTGAAAGCACCAGGCAAGATTTTTGATGGAATCCCTTAAAAATATCATTGTTAACGATAATCCGTTGCCTCCACCGGTTTTTAAGCTGTGCTAATTGCACAATAACAGCTTATAGCCAAAACAACCAAAAATGGGCCTATTTTTCGACATGTTTTCGAATTTTACCCGAAAAGTATTGAATTTATGGTCCATATGTATACAAACATGACAGTATTTTTTTTCCGTCAGATTGCTGTTCGTTTGCCTAGAATCGTTGATCAAGTTTGGGATTCAATAACTCGGAATTAAATGGTCCGAATTAAACTTTCAAAGCGCCAAAAGTTGTGTTTTTCAAAGTCCTTTATGTGGGTTTCTCCAGATTTCAATTAAAATGAAAAACCGCACATTGTTACTAAGGTAAAATTTGAACCACTTTTTTAAACTAACGTCTGTGTAAGTTAAACCGAAAACATTGTTGATTAAATCATTGCATATGATAGCTGTAACCTTCTAATATGTGTAAAAACATTATTGTGAGCTTAAACAATTTTTTGTGGCATATGTCTTTATTCTAACAATGTCTATTTCTTTTACCTAATGTTTATTAACAATTAGATTACTCAGCAACTAAATAAGATATCGAAACCGTGTTTGTTGCATTCAGTTCGTGAATAAATAATGTTACGCGAGCTGCTGCATTAATGTGCTCAATTAGTGCCCCCAGCGAAATTCCCATATGATACGACTATGGCTCCTCCGCCGTATTTCCAAGAATGATCTGGAACACGTAACATCTAGAAAAACCCGGCGCATCCACCAGAACTTCGAGTTCGAGAGTTTACTAGAACTACATAAGTGCGAGTATAAATAGGCAACGAGCATCGCAGCGGAGTCAGTTAGTCAGTTAGTGTTGATACTGAAAGAAAGTAATCGCGCCTCGATAAAGCGACTCTCATATAAATTAGTTAGTGTGTGTTTAGTGTATTATATAAATTATTAAATAAGGACTGTATTTAAATATAAATCTGTAAATATAAATTAATTGTAAATATACATTAGAATAAACGTTACATTGGTGTCAGAAGTGGGATAATATAAATAAATAATTACGTAAAAATGGCTAAGAGACTATGTGACCTGAAAGTGACGGAACTAAAAGCAGAATTAGAAAATCGCGAGTTGGAAACGTCCGGTAAGAAGAGTGAGTTAGTTGAAAGACTGAAAATAGCACTGGAAAGTGAAGACTTGGATCCAGAAACATTCTTATTCAATGACGAGTCCTCCACCCTAATCTCGTCAATTTCTGCTAACATTTCTGCTAATATGGACGAGAAGATTTCTACTATGAAAGACGATATTTCTGCTAATATGAACGAGAAGATTTCTACTATGAAAGACGATATTTCTGCTAATATGGATGAGAAGATTTCTACCATGAAGAATGATATTTCTGATATGAAGAACGATATTTCGGCCGATATTTGAAAAAGGACATTGCCGCTGAAGTCGAAAATAAAATTTCCCCTCTAAAATCAAATATTGAGAAAATGGAAAATAAAATGTCGGACATGGAAAATAAAATTTCGACGGATATAAAAAATGAAATTTTTGCAGTGGAAGAAAAGATTAAAAGAATGGGGCAAGAAATGGAACAAAAAATCAAAGAAATCGAAAGGAAGACTAGTCATCACCCGGATATTACAACTAGGCAAGCCCCGAACAACGACGAACTGGCAGAGAAAGTAGAATTGAAACCGAAAAGGGAAAACGATATTACCAGCCGAGTGAAACTGCCAACATTCGATGGTAAAACGTCATGGCCGAACTATCTTAAGCAATTCGAGGCGGCATCAAAGGCGAACAACTGGAGTGAGAAAGAAAAGGCGTTGAATTTAACTCTTGCCCTTAGAGGAGACGCCATGGATATCCTCCAGACCATTCCAGTGGAAGAGACCGAAGATTTTGAACAGCTCAAAAAGCGATTGAACATGAGATATGGCCTGGAACACTTGGAGCATCTGTACCTGTCGCAGCTGAAAAACCGCAAACAAAAACGCGACGAAACTCTGCAGGAATTCGAAACAGACATTGCGAGGTTGGTGCGGTTTGCCTATCCATCGGCACCGGAGAATGTCATGGAATGTTTAGGGGTACAGACATTCATCGACGGAGTTCGTGACCATGAAATGCAGAGAACTCTACGCTTGGCTCGGCACAAGACACTGGTCGACGTACTCTCTGCAGCCTTAGAGTACGAAGCAGCTACACAGGCTTCCGGAGTATACGGCAAGGTGAGGGCTGTAGCAGACGAAGAAGTGGAAAACAAGCTTGACCAGATTGTCAACATGATGAGAAGCATCTCAAATGGAAAATCGAAAGCTGTGAGATGCTGGAATTGTGGAGAAATGGGACATGTACGCAGTTCATGCAAGCGACCGAGAACTGCTACAAACAAAGACGCCCAGCAGGAAAACTAGGAAGGGTCGACCTTCAGAGGGCAGCTTCGACCCGTAGACCTTCCAAAGACCCTCTCATTCTAATAGCCTCTCTGAAATGTCGCGATGATAGTGTATACGTGGATGGTGAAGTTAATGGTAGGAAGTATACACTATTGGTGGACACTGGAGCAACGAGGACTATTATTCGCCCCGAGACTGTCAACACCCGGAAAACACTTCTACCGACGAGACTGCGACTCAGGACTGCCACAGGTGAAAGCGCCAATGTCCATGGAGAACTACCGGTGCAATTGGGAATTGGCGCAGAGAAGTTCACCCACACTGTCGTTGTCGCTGATATCGAAGAGGACATAATACTCGGAATGGACATTATGAACCTACATGGCTTCCAGCTGGATTTCAAGAACCGAGTGATTAGAGTAGGTTCTGAGGAAGTATTCCTTCACCCACACGAGGATAAGACTGTTGAGGTAGCCGTACAGGAGGATACAGTTGTACCCGCAAGGAGTGAATTTTTCACTGTGGCAAGGCTACAAGGAACCGTCGAAGAAGGAACACCGGTCATGATGGAACCATGGAATCATGATAAAGAGGTTGGTCGAGGAATCCTGATAGGAAAAGGGTTAGTCATGGCTGCCGAAGAAATACCTGTACGCATTATAAATGTAAACGACCATCCCATAACTATAAAGAAGGAGACCAAAATTGGAACTTGCGTACCAGTGGCGTCAATAATTCATCAAACAACAACTTCCAATGATGCCAACAATAAATTTGAACAAATGATAGCAGTGGCTGGACAATCCCTTAGCCTGCAAGAGAAGAAAAAAATCAGAGAACTCTTGCTACAATACCGATCTCTTTTCGTACCAAAAGGAGGAAAGACAGGAAGAACATCTGCTGTCAAACACAAAATTAACACCGGCGACGCTAAACCGATAAGACAATCGGCTCGACGGCTACCACAGGCCAAAAGAGAGGAAGCGGAGAGAATTGTTCGCGAGATGGAAGAGGACAAGGTAATAGAACCTTCTACCAGCCCTTGGGTCTCTCCGGTAGTTCTGGTAAAGAAGAAGGATGGAACCACGAGGTTTTGCGTGGACTACCGGCAATTGAACAATGTTACAAAGAAATATAGCTATCCTCTACCGAGAATCGACGATACTCTGGATTCGCTGGCCGGTAGCAAATTGTTTTCTACCTTGGACCTGAAGTCTGGATATTGGCAGGTAGAAATGGATCCAGCCGATAAAGAAAAGACAGCGTTTACTACCGGATCTGGACTATGGCATTTCACCGTTATGCCATTTGGGCTGTGCAATGCCCCCGCAACGTTTGAAAGACTGATGGAAAACGTATTGCGAGGGTTGTCCTGGAAGACATGCTTAGTGTACCTTGATGACATCATAGTCTTGGGAAGGACATTCGAAGAACATCGAAAGAATTTGGAAGATGTCTTCAAAAGGTTGCAAGCTGCCCAACTGATGCTCAACCCAAAGAAATGTCAACTATTTCAAAACAAAGTCAATTATCTAGGCCATGTAGTCAGCAAGGATGGTGTAGCTGTAGACGAAGAAAAAGCTGCTACCGTACGAAAGTGGCCAAGACCCACCGACAAGCACCAAGTTAGAAGCTTCCTTGGACTCTGTACATACTACAGGCGATTTATAAAGAAGTTTGCAGATATCGCTAAACCCTTGACACGACTTACAGAGGAAGCAAGGGAGTTTCGCTGGGACGAAGACTGTCAAACTTCGTTCGAAACCTTAAAAATGCACTTGACTACTGCACCTATACTCGGCTATCCACTACCAGAGGGAGAATTTATACTAGATAGTGAAGCTAGCAATGTTGGAATTGGAGGAGTGCTATCACAGGTTCAAGGAGGACAAGAGAAAGTTCTGGGATATTTTAGTAAAGTTCTTTCTAAACCAGAACAAAACTACTGCGTCACAAGAAGAGAGCTCCTAGCAGTAGTGAAGTCCGTGGAGCACTTCTATCAGTATCTGTATGGGAAGAAATTTGTGATTAGAACCGATCATGCCGCACTTAAGTGGCTTATGCAATTTAAGAACCCTGAAGGTCAAATCGCCAGATGGATCGAGCGGCTCCAAGAATATAATTTCACCATTGAGCATAGAGCCGGAATAAGCCACAGAAATGCAGACTCACTCTCTAGAAGACCATGCCCAGCAGAGTGCTCTCACTGCACCAAAACAGAAGCTAAGGAAGCTGCCATTCGAAGAACCACAGTGACCAGCGACGAATGGACACCGGAAAAGCTGGAGGAGGAACAAGAGAACGATCCCGACTTGAAGAAAATCCGACATTGGAAAAAGGAAAACTGTCGACCTACTTGGCAGGAGATTTCAAGGTACTCGCCAACGATGAAATCGTATTGGGCCCAGTGGGACTCGCTGGTTCTGGAAAACGGTTTGCTACAGCGAGTAATCGAGAACGATGAAGGTTCCGAAAGTAGAAGACAGTTGGTGATTCCAAGAACAAGGGTAGCAGCAGTACTGCGGAAATTACACGACAGTCCGTCAGGAGGACATCTAGGTGTGAAGAAGACCCTCCAGAAAGTGCGAGAACGGTTTTATTGGATGCACAGTTCCGAAGATGTGAAGGACTGGTGTAAGAAGTGCACTACCTGTGCTACGACCAATGGACCACAAGGAAGAAGAAAGGCTCCCATGAAGCAGTACAATGTCGGAAGCCCTTTTGAACGCATTGCCCTGGACATTGCCGGACCGTTTCCACCGACAGCAAATGGCAGCAGGTACATTTTGGTGGTGATGGATTATTTCACAAAATGGGTAGAAGCGTATGCCATTCCAAACCAAGAAGCCGCAACTGTTGCCGACGTGCTTTTGAATGAGTTCATTTGCCGATATGGAGTGCCTCTGGAAATACACAGCGACCAGGGCAGAAACTTCGAAAGCCAGCTGTTCCAGGAAGTTTGTGAAAAGCTCGGCATGAAGAAAACGAGAACTACGGCTTTGCATCCACAGTCGGACGGAATGGTAGAGCGGATGAACAGAACTCTTGGCAAATACCTGTCTAAAGTAGTATCTAACCATCAGCGAGATTGGGACCAATATCTCTCGTTATTTGCGATGGCCTACAGATCCGCCATCAATGAGTCTACCGGCCAAACACCAGCAAAAGTTCTGTTCGGACGCGAAATGAGATTACCCTGCGACCTTGAATTTGGATGCCGACCCGGAGAAGACATAGCTGGTGAAGATTACGTGACCCAGCTGAGAAAAAGAATGGACGACGTACACGAGCTGGTTCGATCGAACCTCCAGATCGCTAGCGACAGGATGAAGAAAAGGTACGATACACAAGCTACAGAAGGAGGTTTCCACGAAGGAGACAAAGTCTGGCTGCATAACCCAAGAAGACAAAAGGGTTTTTCTCCAAAGTTGCAGAAAGCTTGGGACGGTCCGTACCTCGTGAAGAAACGAATCAACGATGTCATCTATCGTATCAGCAAGATCCCCAGCGGAAAGCCAAAGGTGGTACACCGTAACCGATTAGCGCCATTCGAGGGTGACCACGATGAGGAAGTAAACCAGCTTCAGGAAGTAGCCGATCCTGCTTTTGGAGAGTTCATGGGTGCTTATGGTGGTACCGGAAAAGCAAGATTCGGCGTCACCACTGAGAGACGACAAGACATGCTTACCGTTCCAGAGGAATACTCACTGGCAATAAACATCCCTGCCAGCGTAACCGATGCACGTGGGCTAGCATCTCTGTTCATAAAGAAGAGTGGCGCCCGACGTTTGCAAGACCAGTTACCAGTACCAGGTAAAGCTCTGAAGCTGCAAGATGGCTCCCGCTACAATTTCCACCTAGTGACGAGAAACACTTTCGACGAAAGACCAACGTACGAGGATGTCTGGGAAGCATTACGAAGCTTGAGGGAGCATGTGCTTGAATTGGATGTGCATAGGCTAGCCATGCCCAAGATTGAATGTAGGCATTTAGATTGGCGAATAATCCGTAACATGGTAGAAGTAATCTTCCGAGACACCGAAGTGCAGGTACTAGTCTGCGGCCGAGCACGGGAGACACAGCCAACAGAGAAGACGGTCGCATGTTACTTCCATGCAACTGGAAAATGTAACAAGGGATCCAGTTGCCGATACAGTCATCTCGTTTCAGTTTCCTAGTTAGTTCCAGGAGGAACTGTCTCTTAAGGAGGGGGCAATGTTACGCGAGCTGCTGCATTAATGTGCTCAATTAGTGCCCCCAGTGAAATTCCCATATGATACGACTATGGCTCCTCCGCCGTATTTCCAAGAATGATCTGGAACACGTAGCATCTAGAAAAACCCGGCGCATCCACCAGAACTTCGAGTTCGAGAGTTTACTAGAACTACATACGTGCGAGTATAAATAGGCGACGAGCATCGCAGCGGAGTCAGTTAGTCAGTTAGTGTTGATACTGAA
>CAJUYG010000881.1:0-24778 GCA_910591675.1 Galerucella calmariensis | reverse complement strand
GAACGGAATCGAGAAAAAGTGCAAGATATTGTAAATTGCAAGAATTAGTTTTAACGAATTCGAAATTAAAATTTTGTCCCGATCAGCTGCAAAATTTGAATTATATTATCAATAAAAGATTGCAGCAAACCGTTGTACCAGGTGAGCGTTTAATTGTTTTCTGCTTGATCTAAAACCAAAAGCTCGTTCTGTTGGTATAGTACATTCAATAGCCTTCTTGGTGTGCGTCATCGTTTTTGACGTATATCCGGGTTTTCGGTAGGTCGTTTATTTTATTTGCTATTCTGACATATAGCTAACCTCAAGTTTGATAAATAAAATCATGAGGATCGTATTCAGCCAAATTCGAAAAGGACATGAAATTGATAATTACCAGCTTCTTTTTCTAACTGAAAATACTTGAGAATTTTCAAAATGCTGATGTTTTTTCGTGTATCTAGGCACATTTTTGTATTATTTATATACACACATTTTGTATTATTTAAATACAAGATTAATATTAACTTTACATAAATAATAATTGACCGTAAACAACAAAGTACAGACCTGACGAGAACTGTCAGTGGGACAGTATGAAAAGACGTAAGACACATTGCACCTACGTAAGGTACGTCTGCATCCTATTTTGAGTGATATAATTTCTTCCGATTGATAGGTCGCATTTCCGCGTAATCTAAGCATTAACTGATCAAATTTTCAAGTCAAAGATTAGGGTTAACGTGTGTAATTAGGCAATCCAGTGACCTGTCAAATAAAATTCAATATGGTGACACAGGGCAAACAAATGTGATTTAATACATTGTAGACCGTGGATTTTGGTATACATAAGTGTTTATTTTGGAGAAAGGTGCTTTTATTTTGCTTTGGTGTCTCTATACTAATAATATACAATAAAAAGTTCAGCTTTATAAAATGTTTAAGCTGGGTATATCAATTTAGGACCAACTTTTGGTTGTGTACCTATATAAGAACATTATTTTTTGGTGGTTTTTAGACTATCAAGAATTGTTATTTAATATTTACGGGTAAGTACACACTGACTAAAACATATACAATATTATAATGAAAGTGAAACTTTTATGAAATTGCTGCCAATAAAATCTCACTTGCTTGAATTGGAAGATATCACCTGCAGAATTTAACTTTTATGCTTACGGATTTCAGGAGTGAAAAACCTACTTCAAAATGCCATCAACTTGTGTATTGTAGTCAATTTTGTGGGAGCCTTTCAAAGCGAGACCAAGTAAGCTTTTTTAAGGTCTCAGCTGTTTTAAAGAACACATTTTTGGTGCACAAGAATGAATAAAGTAAGAAGCGTAGAGAAATGTGGTTAGCAGCAATCAATAGAGATGATTCAACAGAATAAAAAATCAAATATCAGGCTGTATGTAGCAGGCATTTTGTTCAGTTTTGTTCAATAACAATATTTATAAAAACTGAGAAAAGTGATATATTCTTAATAAAAAATACTAATCAAATGGACAATATACTAAACACTAATAAAATATACTAAATTGAAGCAAAATATACTAATAAATTCGACTAAAAAGTCTTGAGCACTGTTTATGACTGAATAGACAACACAAAACTAATCTATTTGTCTAAATTGTTTGCCCTGCACGGCCATATTAGGTCACGTGATTTGGATTGCCTAATACATTTAAACGGTTCATTATTGTGATATTTTGACTAGGATTAATCACAGACCTGCCTTTTTTTCCATTTCTTTCAACGTAATGTATTAGAAGGACATTAGCAATCGATGACGCACACCAAAAAGGGTATTAATATGAACTCTACCACACATTTTTTAGTTGAAATCTCGAATTAACTTCTTTGAATGTCCTAGAGGCAGTGTTTAATAAATTTCGCTTATTTAACAAATAATGATCTTATCAACCTTCATTGCGGAAAAAATTTAAATTCATGGAACATATAAACTACTTGGCTTACTCATAACAATTTGCGTTGTATAATTTGTTTGTCACAAAAAAAATTGTCGTGGTTGAAGAGTCAAGTTAATAGTAATGTTCTTCTGTACAACAGTTAAAACAGATGCTGTTGCGTGATCCACAGTTGTTGTTGAATTTACTGGTGTCATTAAAAATAATGTTAGAATTACATCTTTTTAAAGACGTCTCATTAAGAAAATAAAATTAGTATTGAACATGTAGACGGTTCTATCTACTTTAATATTCTGTAGTTCAACTGCACCGTTTCTTCAAGTTATACTCTCGTAACTTTATTTAAAATATCATTACAGTTTCCTGTAACATTGTCGATGATGAGGCGCAAATACGTCGAAACCGGTCTACAACCAGAATGGTTGGCCTTAAATATCTTGTAGATATACCAGCCCCATTTGACTTTGGAGTGTAATTCAATATCCGTCGGGGCCTATAGCCCGGGAAGTAGTTGTTGCTTCTTAGTTGAGCGGTCACTGTCTTTGAAAAATATTTTTCAAAAGCGTTAGATTAATTATTATTCTACGAAACTCCGACAGACGGACAGGGACTTTGGTTTTTGGTGAAGATTTGAATGTGATACTAATTCTGCTAATAATGCGAATGGCACTATGAAATATAAATAACATAATGAAGTAATGATGACTTGCGGCTTCCAATTAAAATTTATGAAGGCTTTGCGAGTCGCAGCGGCCCCAATTTCAATAACGACGAAAGTTTGTATTTGTATTTGATGCATTGAGTGGCAAAATATGAAAAAAATCGTCTAGTGTGAGCAAAGAGCTGGGATAACGTGAGCAGAAAAAGATGCTGCGTTGGATAGAGTAACAAAAGAGTTCAAAGCTAATGCACCCGCAGCTATACTCAGAAACAGCTCCAATCGATCTTCTTATAGTGATAATAGTAATTTGTCTGTTTCTTTTCGTAATCGGAACTTTTTAAAACAAAATCTTGTCTGGGAATTATGTTCCTGGGAACACAAAATCCAATTACATCCATTTTGTAAAGGTCGTTAAAATGCTCTTTATTTATTATTAATTCCTCTCTATGTGGTTGGAGTGTAAAATAGAGCTCTAACAGCCAGTTTCACAATATGAGTTAAATGATGATGGTGAATCAAGATCTATTGGTTAGTATCTCGGTTAAGGTTACTCAACCATAAGAGTACTACCGATAGTAAGAGTGGGTGTAAGACCTCAAAGTATAATTTAACCTCACATATTACAGCTAGTTTCGGTAAGCAATTTCCAGCACATGCTGTAACTAAAAAAAGAAAGTGATATATACTTGATTAGATCATAGGTCTCTGTCACTGAAAATTGCTATGCCTCGGATTTGCAGCGAGGCAGACTTTGGCGCTGGCAGCAGATTGGATAAATATCCCGTAAACAAGACGTATAGGGAATCGTTTTCCCTGTATAAAAGTAATTAGATTATGACCTGAAATCTATTTGAGAACGATTAACGGCTCAAGTTCTCCGCCTACATATAGCGCAACGAGACATCTGTTGTCAGCAGGGGCTATCTCCTCATAGGTGATGTAATATTTGAGAATAGAACATCTGGTTTTGAAAGTTTGCTGAACATCTCCGTTTTCTAGTGGCCGAAAAGAGGCAGAGATGGATTTGCAGCAATTGAAGGCGTGTAGGAACAACTCTATTCCAGGGGAATACACTTTGAATAAATCAAATTTGTATAACATTACAATTGATAACTTGGCAATTTTAATAAAAGTTTACATTAGGAGCTTTATTTATGAAAAAGTACGAGATCGTAAATTTTTCCAGGTTCCACGGCATCTTAAGGTTCCACATATGCATAAATTTTAACTGCTTTACCTACACTTCCACTCCTCGGAAGGCGACTAAAATTACTATTTCGAACTTAGTGCTTAAGTGATTTTTTTTACATCACGTCACATTTTCACGTCTCTTCCAACGTTTGACAAGCTGTACTTTATTTGTATGTTTTTTTTTCAGATAAATCATTGCTCCTGGCTAGATCTGTGAGTGAAAGACTGGTCCAAAGATTAGTAAGTTGCGCAGGAATGCTAGACCCAAGATTTTCTTCAAAATATTTAATTTGTAATAATCAACATGGAGAAGTGAGTAATATACATTATTTGAAATTCTTACACTTTGTTTTCACTTAACATTAATTTTATTTCTTCAGATAAATGGGTCTAACAAACTAGATTATATAATTAGAATAGATTGTTTATCTTTGCCGACATTATATCAATCAGATTCGAAGCCAAAGTATTCTATAACAGAATCCGAATCGGAATATCCACCTGGTTATGCCAGAATTAAATTGCATACATCTACATATAAAATTTGGGGAGATTTTACGAATTCCCAAGGGTATTTAAGAAGGTAAGAACATCAGTTTTTATTGATGGTATATATTTCCCGCAGGAATTTTAGGATATTTGCAGGTTTCAATTTAGGTAAATGTTCCTCTTCTATCCAGTAATTTCCCAGGTGCTGTGCCCTAGGATTTTGGAGTGCTGTGCAATTAGAAAGTATGTGGATGGAGGTTTCTTCTTCCATGCCACAAAATCCACATTCTTCTTTCTCCACCATTTTGAGCCTTTTCAGGTGCCCATTCAGGCGACAATGTCCTGTTAGGATACCTGTTAAAACTTTTAGCGCAGTTTTACTTTGACTTATGCATTCATTCGATCTCAACAGGTTGTAGTCACCGAGAAGAATCATTCCAATGGCCAGATCTTTTTTTTTCGGCTTTATCTATTTCTTCCAGTACTACATTGGACCCCAAAAGGGTATTTCAGTCCCCCCCTTTGCTACCTTTGCTACTTCATCTGCTATTTCATTTCGTTCTATTCCAGTTTGTCCTGGAATCCACAGTAAGGTTAGGTTAGGTTAGGTTAGGACTATACTGTTCTCGCTTAGTTCATTGAGTTTGTCTAGGCATTCCCACACAATTTTGGAACTGATTACACAAGAGCTCAATGGTTTAATGGCTGCTTGACTATCTTAAATTATGATAATTCCTTGCCATCTGTATCCTTTATCAATATTAATGTGGGTGCATTTTCTTATGGCGTGAATTTCCACTTGAAAGATACTAGGGGTTTTTCCCAAGCTTTCAGAGTATTTGGTTCCTGGCCCAAACACTCTTATCCCAGCTCCTTCTATTGCTTTTGAGCCGTCTGTGTACCATGAATGGCATTCTTTTCAAGTCTGGTAATGGTATTTGGATCCCGTTCCTTCTTGTTGCTTAACTCCGCAACGAATTTCTTTGAAAAGTTATACTTTTTCATCATACCGTCTTGTGGCATGTCCCAGGTTGATTAACTTCGTTTTATTTAATGATTACCTTTCTACTTAGTCTGTTTCTTGTTCTTTCTGCAACACTTTCCCCCACCATATGTAGTGGCGTGATGTTGAAAATCACTTCCATGGCTGCAGTTGGGCATGTTCCCATTACTCCTGTTATGCATATACTCGCTAGTCTTTGTATTTTGGAGAGCTCTTTTCCCGTTCGAGTGTAACTCTTATAAATTCATCTACTACTCGTTAATGCATTTCTCGTATATTATTGGGCATATTTTTGCTGTGAACTTCCTCCAGTAGCTCTAAGTATCGGAACTTTTTTAAGATACTACACCATATATTTTGCGAAGAATGGTCCTGTGGCCTAACTGCTTTCTGCGTATTGTTTTTATTTAATGCCCAATATTTAAAATTATTAATTTGACTGGTAGAGGAGAGAGGACTCAAAAGGAAATTATGATTTTTCAAAGATCAAACGTGGTAGAACCGCCGAGTAAGTATCTATACAAAACCCCGTGAAGACGAAACGTCGTGTAATTTTTAGGAAACCTCGTTTACTAAAAAAAATTGAGCATATTTTTTTTATATCTCTTCTAATAAAAACGTTCTATTTAAAAAACGGAAATGACTAGTTTTACCCATTGTATAGGTTTATTTAAACAATGCTTCAAGCGTAGTGATCCACGTGTTATGAATGTATATAAAAGATTGTATTTTTGTAGGGACAAAGTTCAAGCTAGACTGGTGGAATTACTAGCCATGGCAGCATCAAAAGAAGTTCCCAGCTCTCCGTTACATGTGGACGAATCCATCTTGTGTGGTATACCAGGAAAAGTCGTGGATTGTTACACACTTTATAATATTTTAAAAGTCCCTCCAGATAAACACGTCTACTACGGACCGGGTAAAATATTATTATTTTAAATTTAGAATTTTTGTTAATACCAAAATCTTTGTTTTGATATGAATAGGTGGTAACATACCTAGATTTCCAGATCCAAGAGATTTTAGACTCGCTATCGTTGACGAACCGAATGGGATTCGATTAAAAATTGAATTTTTATCTCCGGCTTTGTCGAATATAACTATTGATGTAACGATGCTGGTGGCTATTGGAATAGATTCTTGGTCGGCTTCAACGGATTTTCCGGGAAGAATATCCTTGGGACATTCTGATTGTTTGCTGTATCACCAGGCAACAGTATACCGTAAGTATACCGAAACAGAAACAATAGCTATTTATGTAACCAGTCATGAAATGCATCATTTTGTGTAACGAGTGAAATTTTTGCGGGGCGAGTGAGTTCCCGTAAAATGACACGAGATACACAAAAAAGCATTTAATAACTGGTTACATAAATGCTAACGGAAGTCAGTTTTGAAAACTGTCACTTTATATGTCAAAATTAAATAAATACTAGGGTGCGTTCGAAAACTTGGTGTGTTGTATAAAAATCACACAGTGGCCGTTCGAAAAGTCGGAGTGTATACAAAAATAGTACGGTGCTGTAGCATTCGAAAAGATGGTTGTCACATACTGGTGCGCGCACCAAACACTCTAGTCCCGACTAGGGTAAAATTTAAGCTGACAAAAAAGTCACATATGACAGCTTAAGCATTTGAATTCATTTTGTCGATATGAATTTTTAGATGTCAATTATAAATTATTGAATGAATTATAAAAAAGAAAAATATGGAACAAGTTATATTGGAAAAAGGTAGACATTTTCTGGTAGAAAATGAGCAGGATGTCTATGGCAATTGGTTTATTCTGGACAAACTTGGTAATCACCAACTCGTTCCTATGTTCCTTTATAAGTGAATATTTTAGTTTCCCAAAAACTTATTACCTTGATGTGTTTTCTAGAGCAGTCTATGTTTCATATTTCACCAGTTCCCAGTGTCTTAAGTTGTTTTGGAACTACGGAAACACAACAAACCGAAGGGATATTAAGTGAAAATCTGTCTCAAAAAAAATCTCAACCTAATTCAACCACAGCAGCATCTATTGGGGAATGGAGCCGCAAGTCTATACTTATTTTGATCAACTTTTATGAAGAAAACTTTCATAGAATGTGTGGCACTAGTGTTTAAAATTGTATGGTGTGGAATTACATTACTTCTACAATAAATGCGGAAAATTTTAATCACACCAAAAAAAAGTTGAAAATAAATTCAAGTACCTACTTAAAACAAAAATATACAATTTGATTATTTTGATGAATTTGACGAGATATTTGAAAAAGAACCTTCCATTACACCAACAGCTATAGCATCAAGTTCTACTCAGGCTGTCAAATCATACTCCAAAAATAAAAAATGAAGAGTTTAGACAAAGAGATATAGACAAAAAAGGAGAGAGAACGTAGACACAAAGAGCGACAAGAATTAGCAGAAAATGCCATATACAGTTTTGATAGAATGATGGAAAAATTGATTGAATAAAATATAAACCCTATGAATTCAATACTTTATTATATTATGCTGGTTTAGTTACTCTGAAATGGGATTGAAATGTTTTGTCATCATAGCTTGGAATAACAACTTCAAAATAGTTCTCCATTCTATGAATTTTTGACACCCTCTTTTTCATTAATTCCAACATTTGAGTATCATCTTCACTATCGGAGCTTGAGTCACTATTATTATTATTCATTTTTTTAGTCCCTACAAATCTTTTGGAGGCAACCATAACTGCAGCCAAAATACATTTTCTTTTCACACATATCTTCTGTAAGTTCCTTGTGGCATTACTTATTCTTTTTTCTTATTCTTTTGGGAATCAAACCACAATAATGTTTTTTATTTTTTATTTCGACGTTTCGGTAGCGTTCCAGCTACCGTTGTCAAGATTAACTAGCAATAAAATGAATAAAATAATTTTTGGTCCCTATCTGACACAACGAAAAAATGTGACAACTAGACAATCAATAATATTTTGAAGTTTAAGACTACAAAACTTTGTTGTCAAATTTTATTAAGGTCCATTCATAGTAGATCACACCTCTGGTAAAATGTGGAATAAAATATTTTATTTTATGACATTCTAAACGATATGATAGTCTACTAGAAATGGAATCCAGTGAAGTGCACATCTCCGCCGCTCATCCATTTCGTAAATCAATCCAATCTGATCACCAATTCAAAATCCAAGAAAATATTCAGGCAAAGATTTGAATGAAAAAATTTTCAATTTGATTTGTCAAGTTGTCAAAAACCAACAACCAAACAAACATAACCTTGGAACAAAACACTCCATCACCGTTCGAAAACCTAGAGCGAGTTTAGCACACCCAAAGGTCTGTTCTCACAAGCATCACGGACAGTCCTGACAATCCGGATTCGGCGCAGAGACCCTAAAGTGTTCTCGGGAGAACGTTTTAGGGTCTCTGCGTCGAATCCGGATTGTCAAAGACTCTGTGATGCTTGTGAGACCAGACCTCAAGTGAGTTTTTACCCCCACTCCTTAAAACAATTTTCATACCAACAATCAGCTTCACGAACGCAGCCCTATTAATGTTTTCTGATTTGTGCTTGCTTTACTGTCAAATATTTACGCAGCATCTCCATTTTAATAGTTGCGTTCATCCCAACGTAGTGCTACAAGAGAGATAATCAAATTCCTGCTGAACGCATGTTCTATCAACTAATTGATGTGAGAGTTATGGTAGCAGTTGCCATTTTCCCCATCGGTATTTAAATACGCCACTCTTCCGATAAATGATGCTTTAACTGTCATGTATGACAAATATCATGTTAATAAACCTATAAAATAACATAACACATCTTTGTTTGAACATATTTCAGATCTATTTTTTATACATACGCTGTAGGGACAAGCAGTACCGTGTGTAATATCACACACCATTTGGAGTCACTTTTGACCCCTCATAACTCAAAAACTATTTCACATAAACATGTAAAATACCTACAGCTCATATATTGAGATACATATATATATATGCTCCAATTTCATAAACGCAACTCAAACAGTTATTTACATATTAACGTCCAAAAATCGTAAATTTTATCACTGACAGATGACCTAGAAAGTTAAAACTTGGCATCCAGATAGGTAGTTATGTGTTAAAGTAGATTTCATCGGGATCTCTTTCGTTTTCTTATGAACTTTTTGAAATTAGCAAAAAGTGAGGAAACTAGCAGATCATGATAGAGCCTCTACAAGCTTTTTTACTATATAGACACCACATTGAGAGGATTTGATACGAGTTAACATTTCAAATTAACACAAATTTGGGCTGGTATCTGAAAAAAAATTTAGACTCAGCTCTACGAGAAAGAAATTAATCCTTATTGCTATTGTTCAAGGGAACTTATCTGGTTGGATTTGGTGTACATTCTTCAGCTTGGCAACTACGTGTACCTGCAGCTGAACAAGTTATTTTATCGCATTATGGTGCTAATAGTACTGTGAAAACCATTCTGGACATGCTGTATCTTATTTTGGACGATATTAATAGAAGTAGAGGTTCCAAAAGACATCAGGTGAGTGCTTCTAAGATCAATCAATATTTGCCAGCTGTCGGTCTGGATGTTATTATTAGAAAGGAGGGGGTTTATTGCAGTGAAAAACAACTGTAATTTATAGAATAAAATTTTTTTGGTGAAACTGGTGAGATCGTATAAAACAGCTGTCTAGCTGCAAGTGTCCCAAGAGCGGATTTGCAGCTTCATCAGTGAGTTTTAAGTGGTATTACCCTCGACAGGAAACTAACATGGAACTCTCATCTACACAGCAGAACAAAAAGAGCATATGTGGCTTATGAGCAGTGTCGGAGGACAAAGGGAGCACATGGGGTCTCTCACCCCGTGTGGTCACCTGGATCTACACTGCAATAATAAGACCCATGTTAACGTATGGAGCAATTGCATGGGGACCGAAGGTTATACAAGCAACGGCCATCCAAAAATTATATCAAATACAGAGAACGGCTTGTTTAAACATCACAGGAGCCATAAGAACAACACCAACCGCAGCAATGGAACTAATTACTGGTCTGACCCCTCTGGACCTGTACGTCATTGAGGTTGCGTTAATGGCCATGGTACGATTGCGCACGGCTGGTGTAAACCCCGAAGTAGGAGTGGGCCAATTGAGGTTAAGCCTATGGCAGGAAGCGCTCACTGCGCTACCTCTGCTGCAGGCAGCCAACGATGCAATTGAACCCAGGTTTTTGTTTAACAAACCCTACAAAATTCAAATAAAACAGAACACAGAGCCAGATGCTGCAAATGCAATACGCATATATACAGATCGTTCAAAAATGGAAGAAGGCTCAAGATGTGGAGTTTACTCGAGAGCACTAAGCCTAAAGATTAAGTGGGGAATGGGAAACAATACCAGCGTGGTTCAAACAGAACTAGCTGGTATCTCAATTGCCACAAAAGAACTAACCAGAAGAGGAATTTATTGCAAAAACATAATAATCTGCACTGATAGTAGACAAGCCCTATTAGCCTTGAACAGACAACGTGTTATATCGAGGCTAGTACTAGAGTGCCACCAAGATTTAGCTGACGCCTCGGCAGATAACAATATTATCCTTAGGTGGGTTAAAGGGCACGACAGGAGTAAAGGAAATCGCATTGCTGATTCTTTAGCCAGGGATGCCGCTGGACTAAAAATTCTAGGACCCAGAGACACCTACGGCCTAACAACTTCGACAATTGCGGATCTAGCCAAACGTTACACCCATGCTCAATCCCTTAAGAGATGGGATGGAATCAAAGGATGCAGTCTTGCCATGATTACCCTGGGCGACCCTGGGAAGCTGGCTCCGAAGAAATATTTGGCGATGACCAGGAAAAACCTACGTTTAAGAGTAGGATTTCTGACTGGTCACTGTCAACTAAGGAAACACCTCCATACTATGCGGCTAGTGGACACACCTCTATGCAGGATGTGTGAACAGGAAGATGAAACTGTCAGGCATGTCTTATGCGAGTGTCCGGAGTTATCGTCAATAAGAGAGTGTGTGTTCGGTGAGTCTTGGCCTACACCTGCCGATATAAAGGAGATGTCTCCTAGTGACCTATCCACCTTCCTGAGAAGGGCAGGATGGACGATGACCTAGGAGGACAACTTCTCGGGAGGATGTACAATGGGTCACATGTGGCCTAAGTGCTGTGAGCCTACACACTCACCCTCCCTACTCTACAGATACAGATACAGAATTGGTATGATATTAAAAGAAATAATTAGTTTGTGTTAATATTTTATACTTAATTGCAGTATCCTGTAAAATTTTCGTATGCTTAATCAAAAAACGCAAAACGGGTGTCATTTGAAAGATAACTATGCTGCATTTTATAACATTTTTTATTTCAGATTTCTTATAAAATTCTAACCAAATATATACTACTAACAGTACTATTGGAAGAATTGGAAAACTATTCCAGAAATCCCATAGCTGATATGATCACGTGGGCCCCCTTATATTTATCTACCCACTTATTGAGAATTCTGGATAAAGTAATTTCAAAACTGCTAGAGGAAAAGCAGCCCAACTACTTTTTTAAAAAGTCTAATTTATTGGTGAATCCCGGTCATCTAACTGACGATGATTTTGTTGTTGAAGCCAATAACGTAAAAATTATTATAGCCAGGCTTTTTGATGAATCTCTGATGTCTACCAGAGGTAAGTTTGACTTGTTATCGGTGAAGAGATTTTGAAAGGTATAATTTGAAAGACAAATGCAAATAATATGGTGATATACTGCCCAAGGCAAAATAATTGTAGATAAAAAATTAAGAAACGTCTATTCAAGATGGAAACCGTCTTATGTTTATTTGTGTGTATTGCCGTGACCAAATTTTCTCAAAATGGGCGCACTGGGGATTGTCAAAGTGGTCCGGGATTATCTACAGGAGTACACGGAAGTCTTGGCGGGAGTCTAGGTTGACGTGACAAAAAAATGGGGGTTCACAATTCATAAGTGGGGGGCTACGAAAATGTATCTGATATCGATAGTGAAGAGCTAAAATGTTTGCTTGACTTCAGCTACCAATGTTAGCAGATGCTATTTTAAGAAGCTCATCGAATGTTACTTATAATAACTTGTATATTCCATATTCAGTAAACGTGTCGAGACTTGCAAAGCGCCGTCGCCAACGCCGTCCACAACGCTTGCTTAGACGTGAAAAGAGATGAAATACAAGCGATTGGAGAAATATGATGGATGGGATTGGGAAATTTTGATAACAAAAATAACGTTTGCCATAAATTATTTAATATTAAAAGTACAATTTTTTTATTCTGTTCACCAATTTGATCAAGTCCGGATAACCTTTAACTGTGTTTGCTAAATAATTTCCAGGTAAGGGTGTGTTTAATATTGAAAATAAATGTCCAAATACGCAGGCATCCAATTCGGTATCTCCCCCATCGAAAAAATGGGACTTGCCAGCCAATCTTTGACTTAGAGCTTCACAGCAAACTTCCAATTCGAATATAACTTCATTTAAAGTTTTTTCCTTCCAGTCCAAACTCTTGAGTAGTTTATTCACTTGGTGACGTTTGGTCATGTTTTGGATCCAGCTTAGAGGCCACGGGTAGACCGATCCATTCTTTTTTCTGAAATTTGATGAAAAAAAATAACTAAGGAAAATAGGTGGATACAAACATACCTAGTAACGTTTTCATAAGTTTCCTTATGTCTCCAACACATATACAGTTCAACCAAATTAAATCTATTCATAGTCAAAGCTATAAAAGCTTTAAGATTGATTCTCTGTTCGTGATCCAACTTTTCTGTTAAAGTTATGTTTTTCTTATTAACAAATTGTATAATTCCCTCAAATCCCCCAACTACACATTTGTCGATTTTAATGAAAGGAACTGTATTCGTTGGAGACATTGCTACAGCGTTAGATCTTCGTTCTATCTCGAATCCCAAGTTACACATCTTTAAAAAAGCTTGAACAGCCAAACAACTCGAAATTTCTGGAAGAATCATTTGGTGTTCCAAAATTGGAGTGAAAACGACAACTTTGTCTTGCAATTGTAGTTGTGAACTTGTCGTTGAGCTATTCTCAGATGAAACACTTAAAACGCGAGACATTTTAGCCGAGGGATCTTTCGTAACAGAAAAGTCTACGGTCATTTCACGTTTGATTCCGTCACATATGAGTGTTGCTGTTCCATCCACTGTCTTTATTTCGATATTTTCTGAATTGTTTTCAATGTTTACGCTGCTTTTTTCATTGGAAATTTTATCATTCTCCATAACCATGCTTTGACACAAAAATTTCTTGAAAATTTTACCTGCGACCCATAATTTGAGCTTTGTCTTTTCTGTTTTGACGTTTAAATGAAAATGAGATTTTTGACAGTGAAATTTTAACCTGTGAGAATAAAATGGTAAACTAGATTATTAATTGTCATTATGGTGATATAGTTTGTTCAGCCATCCTTTGCCGTTACGTCATACATTGTCCAGCTTGCTCTCTCATTCATGAAATGGATGAGACTGATTTATGACGACGTCATTAACGTATTTCTTATCTAAGGTCGACATAAATTTTATCGGTTACTTTTGACAATTCAGTTGTCATATTTTGGAAACAATTCTTAACATATGCCATTGATTATAATTTTGAGGTTAAGTGTAAAATAACATTCAAGAAATATAAGACATACGTAAAACAGCAGAATACGTCACCGATTATGACATAACGGCAAAGGATGGTTGAACAAACTATAGCATGGGGTGATTGATATCGATTGTTATAATTTATTACTTAGTTCTATTCCGAAATGCAGAGTAAGGGCGAGTTGTTGATAAAAAATATATCAATCAGCCACAGTCTAAACATCAGTCATTATTAAACCGAGTTTAGGTGTTAGTTAGGTACAACTCGCCCTAAGTGTATAAATGTAGTAAAAACCATGGGGACATTTCGCCAATCATTTCATTCTTGAATTAAAAATTATTTTTAGTTTGATTACCTTATACCTAAAGCATATTATTTTAACTATAATCTTTTTACTCATCCTATGGAATAAATTATACAAAAGTACGAATATTTTTTTTTTTATTTTAATATCAAACTGCATCAACCACTGAGGGTTATTAGCAGTGGGACAATACAAGAAACAAGGTTTTAGTTAGCAATAAAATACAATACAATACATACAGTTATGTGGTAGGTACCTTAAATTCTAGAGCAAAGATTAGTTTGGTTAAGGAACCCTAATACGTTTTCTATGTTGTGATTTTCGTTTAGTATGTTCTCTAACGAACCTTTAATGCCGTGAAGTTCTCTTTGTAATTTAAATTTAGGACATTGCACTAATATATGTGATACACTTAGTTGCACATTACACATGTCACATATGGGTGGAATGTCTTTTGAGAGTAAATGCTGGTGGGTGAGTCGTGTGTGACCTATTCTAAGCCGTGTGAGAATCGTCTCTGCTGAATAGCATCACCATTTTTTATAAACATTTTAATGACTCAAATTTCTAGGAAACGAAGAATTTAATACAACAATACAGGCTCTGGAAAGCGAGATGATTCTGCTATATAAATGGAAAGACTTGGTTGAAAGTTTACTCCCACCACCTGGAACAAGAGGAAGGAGGTTCTGTTTTGCTGGTTCAAAAAATCAACAAGAGATAGTGCACACTCAGTACACTTTAAGACAGTTAGAGTATATTGGATTGGTGTTGAATAAAATGTTGAGTGTCAAACAAAACACAATGCAGGTGAGTACGATTGCAATTAAGTCGTCAAACTATAATAACATAACTTCATTAAATTCATATTTAAATGTATTTTCACATCTGGATCATTTTCTAGATGACTATGTAGAATTTCCAAAATTTGTTTCCCTCTTGACATCATTTTTGCACTAACAGTCTTTACAAAACACCGTGAAAACAATTCAGCAGCACATAAACACACCTGTTGTTTTAAATTCACAACTAGATATCTCATAGACACCGAGAAGGTATACCGGCGGGTAACTCAATATTGCTACAACTAGGTATCTCAAGATGTCTACTTATAGAATGTACATATTGAGAGTTAACTGTTTTTGGTCACTCGTAAAACACGTCTGGTTGCTCGTACAAGATACCTAGTTGTTGCATTAAAAAGATCATGGAAAATAGGTCAGATTTAACTGGATAACTCAAAATGCATTAATTTCGAGTTATCTACTTATTGCACTAAGGGGGCGATATTATATTGTTATTTACTTTTTTGCGCGATCGATCTTTTTTGTTCATTTACAGCATAGGTTGTCAGGAAGGTAGGTTGTGTTTACTGGTTTCTAAGTCTAACACGTCGGTAAGTGATTTACTTACCGATCAGACGTCGGTAAGTAAATTACCTACCGACATACATTTAAGTGGTCCTAAATAATATATTACATCATTCATTACACAAAAGGAACAAAGTTTATTTATATTTTTTTAATGAACAGAACCGAACAGAACAATATAAAAATTAATAAATAGCGAAAACAATTTCACCAAAATGCAATTTATATTTTAAACTGATATAAATGTCACTTTTGACATTTCGTTCATTTCGAAGAAATTTAAGGCGGATTCATGCAACGTTCATTATCATTACATTTTCATTATATTATAACTACATATTAGAAAAAATTAATTAGGTACTATAGTTTCCTATATGATGTTCATGCGACCACATTATTGAATTTCAATTACACTATTGCATTAAGAAGTTGGTCTACTTTCAACTATATATTATAGTTTTTCGTGAAAACCATAGAGAAATATAATATAATGTCTATGTCTACGGTAAGAACCATGAAATCGCATGCGCCAAAAGGTTACAGCTGTCATTCCGAGGTCTCCTTCTATTTCAAGCAGCCACTAATACTTTCAAAAGTAGTGAAACTGATATATTCCAACCCGTTTTAGCTGAGAGAACCTCATGACTTCCAAATATGTAATTGCAAATAACTGACCTTCTAGCACAGTCTTTCCCAACGTGGGCGATAACGCCCCCTTGTGGGCGCTGCAGGCATAAAGGGGGGCGGTAAGAGACCCAGAAAAAAAGGGGGCGTTGTGTAGGGCTTTGGGGTCGATTTATAATTTCATCTACCTAGCTAGGAAGATTCTTAGACACCGACTGAGCTCTCGACTCTCGACTACATCTTGTGAACATCAACTAATATTAATTAAGATATAGCTCAAACTCGGTTCGATATAATAGACCGCGGGCAATCATGTTTTAACAAGTTTTTGTTAAATAATCCGATTTGTACGTACATTCCTGTATCAATCGGCTGGTTCTATAATACTTGTTCTTGCTTGTCGAGTACGATCGGGCGTCGAATGAGATAAACGAGTTTATGCATGTTTGTCTTATTCCTGTTGGTGCGTGCTGCTCAGTGCTGCCAGACGTGAGGTAAGAAATTATCGAGCAGCGTTGACAAAATTATCGGATTTTTCAGAAAATTATGTTACACACAGAATAATTTAAAACAAGGGCCCTAATAAGAAAATATTATGCACGAATTTTTTAAAATTCATTTCATTAATAATAAAATGTTTCTGGTAAAATATAAAAACTTAAAAACAAAAATTATGTGATAAAATATATAAAAAAAGAAACAAAAACATACATTCTACTCATTTACTCTTCTAAACATTCCAAACATTTTTGAGTAAATTGGAACCTGATATCAACAAACTTATTGAACAGCATCAGATTCAACCTTCACATTAGTTTTTATATAAGAATTGATTATGTTTGTTTTATTTTCAATAAAAGATACTCTGTCCGAATACTATAAAGTTGCGTTTCAATAATCAGTTATAAGTACTTAGCGGTTTTTAAGTATGTTTAAAAAGGGGGGCGTTAAAAAATAATTTATTCTTAAAGTGGGCAGTAGACAAAAAAAGGTTGGGAACCTATGTTCTAGCACAACCACAAACGATTCAAATAATATGACGTTTATCAATGGCCAGTCTTGTCAGTTCATAATTAATTCGTTCCATGAACTGGTTTGATTAGGCAGTGATAATGTAATTTAAGTGTAGTTATAATGTAATGAAAATGTAATTATAATGTGCGTTGCATGAATCGGCCTTAAATTATTTTATTCGAAATTTAATACGATCGCGCAAAAAATGGTATAAGCATCTCGAACGTTAAGGATAATACCGGTCTCCAGCAAAATTGGAGGCTTCGCTACGCTCAGCCTCAAAAACATTGCTGTCGACCGGTAAACAACCCTTACCGTTCTTAATACTTAATATACTATATTATTCACAGTTTTCTGCAAATAAATGTTATTTTAGTAAAACGTGTTATAGATGTCAAAGGTAATAGTATAATACTATTATATTGCCTAACAGAGTTTTTAAAAATCAAACAACAAAGACATATTACACTTCAGAGTTAAACGGATTTGGTATTTCTGCAAGATAAGACCAACCATTTTAGTTTTCACTCGAGTTTTCACTCGGTGTATTTGCGTCTCATCAGTAAAGGTAGATTTCATATAGCCATGGAAGTAGTTGTTGCTTCTTATTGAACGGTCTTTGTTGTTCGATTTTCTAAGACTCTGTGAGGAGTTATACTATTATCTTTGTTATGTTGATTATCCCAACTTTCTATATTTTTTTACTACAGGTGGATCATGCCATGGAAGAGCTCATAAGCAACAAAGATTATCATCAAGACCATCCATTGGAAGATATAATATTTATCTTAGTTACAATAATGGATCAAGCACGTGATCAGTATCTTACAACTCAAACCAATCCGGCAATATTAAAAAATAGATTGAAAATAAAAAGTAACTACAACAACCATACTTCCAAGCTGGTTGATATAATGCGGAGGGATAAGGAATTAGTATCTTTAGTTACTTTCGAGGACGACTTGTCGCTGGTGAAAACCATTCTGAAATGGTTATACAGAGGAATGGACCAAAGTAAAAGATACCTTGGACCAATTTTAAGGCCGTATCTCAGTAATATATTTTCTACATCTCATGCAATCTCTTGGCATTTGGAATCTCTCAAGGAAAGAATGAATAATGATGAACTAATAGCCTTAGGATCTTTTGGTGAATTAGTTAACAATGGAAAAATAACTCCAGCTCAAGGATTGATAGATTCAGTGAATAAAAATTGGTCCTGGGCAAAGAGTATGTTAAATATGGTGGAAAAGAATACTCTTAGAGTTATATTTATATCAGACAGAGGCAAGGTTTATAGGCATATATTGTCATTGCCTTCATATCAGAGAAATAATGTGGAAAGTGGAAGTAAGACTTTAGGATCCCCTGAGGAGAATAGGGAAATTAAAAGGCAGAAAACTTTGCCTAACAGGAGTTATTTCAGTTCTATTTTATGCGAAAGTGAGTTCAAGAATTTGAAATTTGTAAAATTTGGGAACTATGATTTTGATTTTCAGAAACTGCACCTCAGGAAGACGATATGACACCGCAACACGACCAGTTGAAAACTTCAAGTCCATTTAGTTTAGTTATGAATAAAAAGCATAGAAAAGGTGAACATAGAGGTAGTGGAGATATATTTAAAGCCTTGGCATCAATGCAAAAATTAAGTGTACGTATTTTAAATTGAAGTAATGTTAATTATCGGCACATATGTTTAGAGTAATCTCATTATTTTTCCACCACTTTTGGACCACGGATTACATTGAAGCTGATACCACAAAAGAGTTCTGGCCCCCAAAAGGATGTTTCAGTTCCTCTCTCTGCTCGTTCATTTGCTATTTAATTTTCTTCTATTCCAGTATTCCCTGGAATTAACAGTAAGGTGACTATATTCTTCTCGCCTAGTTCCTTGAGTTTGCCTAGGCATTTCCACACCATTTTAGAATTGATTACAAAAGAGCTCAGTGCTTTAATGGTGGTGTTATTTTTTTTCTAGCTATTTCAAGAAGTGGCTTCGAATTTACCAACTGAAGAACGGCTGGAGATCTTAGAGATGATTCAAAGCATACAAACATCAAAAGCTAGAAGATCAGCTGCCAAAAGATGGTCTGGAACGTTACCAAAAGTACATCAAAAGTCGAAGTCAATGCCAAACGATGAGTCTTTCCAAAAATATACACAGAAAGAAGAGAGTGCTGGTATAAAAGTTGAAACTGATGGAAACTCTAAGAAAAATAAAGAGTCCGTTAAAAAGACGAGTGTTTTGTTGGAGAGTTGCA
Source organism: Galerucella calmariensis (assembly GCA_910591675.1). NCBI lineage: Eukaryota > Metazoa > Arthropoda > Insecta > Coleoptera > Chrysomelidae > Galerucella > Galerucella calmariensis. The sequence goes on along the minus strand of CAJUYG010000881.1, from coordinate 5,325 downwards.
GAGCGGCGAGAATACGGGAAGACAGCGGAGTTTTTTATTTAAATGATAGTTTTAAGATAAAATCTTTGTTAAATAAAAGTGACTCTTTTAAATATTAAATGTTCTGTTAAAGAGATTTTCCGGATATTATGTTTAATATTTCTTTATTTGAAACGAAAGCTGTTCTCTTTTTCTAAGACTAGCGAAGTTATAGAAAAACACTACTAATGATACTCATTAGAATTACCTATCTATTATATTTTGAAATAATTAGAATGAACTCTTGAACAAAAGAAAAAAATACAAACCATTTAGCCTTTAGGAGCCGAGCAAATCAATCACGAAATTCCTTATAGTATTCTGTCAGTACCTAGTGAACTTTGACAAGATTTCAAATTACTCAACAACAAAGATTGAGGATTGAAGAAAATATTTTTATGTCCACAATTTTTTTGTGCGAGCAAATCTGAAAAAAAAAGTAATCGATAGAGAACAGCTCTTAAGTCACCAAAAAAGTTTATTGCGTTTGTTACTTAAAATTGTATACCCGTTTCAAGCACATTACTAATTTTTTTCCTAAACTGTAACCTACTAACTGAATTAACTAATTAAATTGGAATAAAGCGAAAAGTTTGTTTTTCTACAACCTCGATACATGTTCATTTTATAATAGTCCAGTAACTGAAGGGGCAAACCTATCAATATATTTGTCCAATAATTTTTTTGGCTTGATTTGTAGGTCTTGACAGGTACTTCAAAGGGAGAAAAAGTTCTCTAAGATTGCCCCTTGGCTAAGGGCCCAAAATGGCCCTTAACGCCCCCCAAAAAACGGTTTCCCGCCATTATCTCCCGAAATATGCAATTTGGAAAATTTTTGTTCAGGTGAAGGTCGTTAAATTATCTACAAAAATAGTTCCTATCATTTTTTTCCAAAATTCAATAGTTATCGAGATAATCGCATCCAAACGTCCCCTCGCTTACGCGGCTGCACTACCTCTAGAAATGCTACCGTCTATAAAATTAACTTGTAAACCGGCGGACAAATTCTTCCAGAACTCGGTCAAAAATTAATATTTTTCGATGATTTAAAGTTCGTTGTAATGGGAATATCCGTAGGTATCAATATGTGTACCTTAAACCCCGTTCTCGCCCGTCGAGGACATTGCAAACAAGTGGCCAATGTTATTTTTCCCCAAAATTTTGGCCTCTTCCATTAAATCATTGACATTTTATTTATTTTAAATGTTTTATTATCCCTTGTTTTTTTAAATGGGGTCTGGGGAGGTCCTGAATGTTCCTAGAAATTTTTTTTCAGTATCTTTGTGGCGTTTCAATAAAAAGTTTATTTATTTATTTGCATTTTTCAGTCGTTTTCGGAGTTCTCACAAATCTTGTAAACAAGCGAAAATAAAGAACTAATGTTAAATTATTTTGTTATTAAATATTAAATGCACACCATTTGAAAGCTTACTATGTCTACTCTCTGAACCAATATTTTTATTCGGAATACAATGCACTCATTTTCCAGGGACCGGGAAAATTGGTAACACGGGTGAAAACCGGCCTTTTTTTAAATGCTTTTTGTTCTCCACTGTTAATTTTTTGAGAATTAATACCCACATTGAATTAAAGCTTATATTCTGACCTTTCCATCCATATAACTTGTTCCCCATATTTGAGCGCCTCCAGAGAGAATCGTACCTAACCTTACCACGTGTACCCACGCGCCCACTCCAGTGGTCTGCTCTTGTTGACATTAAATCTTTGTTGTTTTTTGGAGCAGTCGTAACCGTTTGCACGATTCTTATAAATATTATATAAATATTTTATAAATTATTATATAAACATTTTACGATTATCAATTGATCAATTAAAAAGAATAATTTTTTAAAGTGAATAAATGACAATTTTGACTTGCTAGTGTTGCATCAAGAGGGAACATAAAGAAGAAGGTTTGCTGGATTTTCAATTAACTATTTGTATTTATTATTATTATTATTATTATTTATTTATTTATTTATTTTTTATTGTAATCTTGGACAGACATGGAAGAGGACTTCATTCCAAAATGCTTCGTTTGTAACGAGGATGTTATCGATAATATGGTCAATGTCAGTCGAGGCTTGGAAAACTTGATTTCTGTGAGCAAAGAAAGAGCGTTTTCCAGCATAAACAAGCATGTTACTCGGGTTGAAAAATTATAGCCTTCGCCTTGTCGCGGATTTTTGCAAAAACTGGCATTCACTGGTTCCTGGCATTCACTGGTGCCTTTACCCTACTCTGAATTTTTCTATGTATTTTTTATTTTCAACCTAATTTTTATAAGAATAAATGGTATTTGTTGAAAAATTCCTTTTTTTTTATGAAATCCTGCACCTATACTGATCCTTCTGAAGTTTGCGAAAAATTTGCAAAAAATGGAAAAAATGCAAAAAACATTTATCAAAAAATTTTCATCAGCTTCTATAGGTATTGACTTACTAGTAGCCAAAACGCCGTCCCTCAAGACTGCCACATAAAGCAATAAGATTTCGCAATTTTCTAGTGAATTTGCGACTCATATCCTTGTGAAATTACACTGAACATTGACTAATAGAATGAAGAGACACGAAGTGTTGCTGTGACACACAAAAATCGTGTGAAATACGCCAATAATTGCCGAAAAAACGATTGGTGCCCGTATTTTCATGTGTATACACCACAATTTAGCGAGTGCAGGTATTCCGCTGGCGCTATCTACAATTGGTCTCCAAAGTCTAACTGGTGAAAATCTATGTATTTCCGAGGCCCTCGAGCAGAAATTTAGTAAGAAACCACCAAAAATATTCGGAGTAAGAATTTTGGTTTTTTCAAAGGCCATTTTCGCAAAAACTATTCGTGTTGCGAAAAAAATGATGGGGAACATTTTTGTAGATAATTTAACGACCTTAATTTTTTATATTAACAAAAATTGTCTAACTTGCGTATTTCGGGAGATATTGGCGGAAAACCGTTTTTTTGGGACTTTGGAGGCCATTTTAAGGGGCAGTCTTGGAGAACTTTTTCTCTCTTTGAAGTACCTGTCAAGACCTACAAATCAAGACAAAAAAATTATTGGACAAATATATTGATAGGTTTGCCTATTTTCAGGTCTTCAGTTACTGGACTATAACCGTAACTTCAATCATAAATAAGCACTTTTGTACAAAATTTCATTTTTGCATCGGCCGCTAGGCAAGTTGCTAAGCAACAAATGTGAAATTGAATATTTCGTGTTAGGTCTAGGTTCACTCTAAAATCACGACGACTACGGGTAACGAGTAATTTCATAGTTGTTTTCTATAAAAACTATTAATTAATTAATTAATATGAAAAACGTGAACGATATGTTGTCATAGAAAAAGTATAGTATGCAACTCGCAACAAAATGGCCATTTTGCACTTGTATGAATTGCAGCACTTGCCTTCTGCTCGTGCTGCAAATTTCATACTCGTGCAAAATGGGCATCATTTTGTGCTCATTGTATAATATACTATTTTATTATCCAACTGACTGCGCCACATTTATTCCTTATTCCGTCCCTGTACCACCGCTCTGTAATCAATGGAGAATTGCGACGTCGCACGAAGCGCGAAAATATCTCGCAGCATCTCTCACAGTACCGGTGAGGTGTGTCGTGTAAAACAACCCCTTGTGAAACGTCGGTTTTAACCCTTATTTCTTTGAACTGGGTCTCGAATATAAGTCGAAAGATGGGTTAAAAAATGGAAGTTATCGGTTATATGAAGGTTTTATATACTGACGTTTGCTGTTAAAGACCAGGTGAGTTCTATTTACTTAGGTTTTTTGTTTTGTTTTATGTTAACGTGTTGATCCTTTAATATAAAGTATTTTATCCTGAGCTTTTTAAAAAGCTCAATTTTTTTGTAGCGCATCTCTAATAATTCACCATTTTATTGTTACTCTGATTGAAATTGCACTTGTATATTTTCAAAAAATACCTATTAACCTTTTTATACAGAGCGTCACAAAAGGATTCGGTAAAAATATTGAATTCCGACTAACGGGATGGAAGTTTATAGTAAATCGCTAAAAGTTTCAAAATTTTTGTCACTTCCGTAGTTTGAATATGATTGAAGGCAAAAGTTATAGGTTGTCTCAAAGGAGAGTGGCGTATGAAAGATTTTTTCTTATGAGACACACTGTGTTTTATTGAGTGTTCTGATAGATTGTGGAAAATATTTTATACTTCAATAAATATTTTCTATAACTGAAGACAGTGTTGTGAGGTGAGTCGACTTCTTAAATACATAAATCTAACTAACTCAATGAATGTCACCTCAATATACATTACATACATAAAATCTAAAGCTTCAAAGTAAAGTCAAAATCTTTTATTCCTTGTTTTTAAGATAAAAGGAGCGATTTGGATTCTATTTTACATTTCTGCAGCCTAGTGATTGGTCAGATTGCTGCCCGTTTCACACTCTTTTGATACAACTGGCAACGACATTTTTGTCAGTTTTTTGTTTACATGAAAATATTATTGCTTCAATCTTTATTCATCTTTTATACTAAGTATTATATTTCAACCAAGTTAAAACTAAGTGCTATTGTTATTATTTATCCATGCTTGTTTTTTCTTGTTATTAAAATAAATTTCAAAATAAAATCTTATTTTTGTAAATATCTCTACATCAAGTTTTGCTTACATTACAGTACAATATTATGGTATTTTTGATATCAAATCATATATTATCTACCTAATCTACCTAGATCGTCCCCATTTTTTTGCACCTCCTTCACCTCCAAGAAGCATTTTCTTGACACACCTTTCGTCATACATCCTACCCACATGGCCTCACCATCAAAGCCGATGTGCTTGAATTTTATTTGTACATGTCTTGAATTTCTTTGTTCGTTCTTCTTGGGACGAAATTGGAGCAATATTTATGGCGTGCCGTTTTGGTATTTAATAACATCGTTTTAATAACAAACAAAACTATCTCTTCTTTCAAAAATGTTTATTCCCCAATTATTCTGTTAATGAATTAAAATTTTGTTTTTCATAATAATAATACAGGAATTTCCATTATGAAAAACATAATATAAATTGCCGATTTAAAATTATGAAATATATAATAAAAATTCATGAATTAAAATTATTAAAAACATAATAGAAATTCAATTTACATTATGTATTGAGGTTGCCTATACTAATCTAATGCAAGTGTATCTATTGTTAATGTGATGACCCATATTTTTAAATCCTTTGAAGGAAAAAGCCGCCAAATGGCGTGCATAAAATTGTTTTATAAATTCGAATATTGTGAAATAATGTTTTTCAAAAGTAATTCAAATTATTA